>SKCR01030503.1:0-280553 GCA_019454045.1 Zanthoxylum bungeanum
ATAAATCTGTTTGACAGATATCGTATAGGATATGAACAGGAAAGAAACGAGGTTTCTCATTCCTAACAATTTGGGTATGCTAGGCATAACGTTTGGATGATACCAAACTAAGGACCCAAATTGGATAAGTGCCGATATAGGTTATCCAATGGGAAACCATAAGTATTGTACTTAACACCTCACTAGAGAACAATTAGATTGTTGCTCTCCATGCGGTTTTCCTAAGAGGAATACCGATATGCAGTGGTAAGTGGGAGGATAGTATAACTCGATGAAAATCGGAGTAATACTATTCTAGGCACTGAATCTTAATGGAACATATATAGTTCATCAAGGATGAAACTATACCATTAATCTTCGAATACACAAGAACAAAGGAAGTGATACGAGGTATCGACTCCCTATTATGACAAAGTGTCATGAGTCCGAACTGGACTCCATGTATATCAATATGTTTGGATAGAAGCAAGCATAAGGTTCTTGGAACTGACGTTTTGAAATAATCATAATAGTTTATGATTTGACTCAAAACGAAATAATTCTTGTGTATATAAGGAGGTTAGTGGGAGGGCGCACTGACAGTGAAATTCCCATAAAACAATCGGTGAAAGCTTGGCTTTCATAAGAAATTCTCCGTAGAATTCTGGGGAGTAACAACATTTATTCAAGGAATAAAGATCTACTGGGCTAGATTTGGAGTTGGTAACACTCTCTGAGAAATTGTACATTTAAAATGTACTTGTATTGGTGTCTCATACGCTTTGAGCATATGGAGTCACAATCGGGTCAATCCAAGTGATAATCACTGGATTGAAGATTAAGAACATCAGTTAGTATCTGAGAGAACTAAAGATGTTGTCTTAAAATATGGAGATGGAGAACTTGAAGTGACTGGGATCACTGTTGCAAGTTTCCAAACCGGTAAATACTGCGGTACTATAAAGTTTGAACACTGGGACAGTGAGCTGGAAATCTTCCGAGCAAGATAACTGTTGCCGAATTAACAATAATTGCGGATTATTGCTGCAGCTGAGGCAGTAATAGAAGCCATTTGGATCGATAATAAATCTAATTAGATTAGATATAGTTCTGTTAGCAGCTGAGCTAGGCGTCAGCACAGACTAAGGAATTAAAGGTCTCATCGACGATCCAGATATATACTTCTATATCATCTGATTCGTTCGGATCATACATCGTGGCGATGTGATGATCGTGTAAATCGCATCAGACGATAATTAAGCAAATCCGCTGACGAAAAACTTTCCTCAGCAATTTGAGCGAACTGTACATAGTTCGGGTGTTAGACACTCGAGTGACTGGCTATGTGCCAAGTGGGAGATTGTTGGATAATATGACCCATAGCGTCACTATTTGTACAGATCACGGTGTTGCTGTACAAATTAACTATGTGACAAGGAAATTGCACTCTCATTATTTGTGATTAGATCACTATAGATGTATAAATGAAGAGAGGTCCATATGATTAGTTCCTGGATTGAGATGATATGAGACAGTATCAATCCCCGAAGGATTAATCATTAAATATCCCTAGCCGAAGTATTATCGAGACTGGACATCGATAATGCGGAATAGGCTAGTATTGCACTTGTGCGCGTTGTGAGGGCACAACGGCATAGTTCTCATATATATAAGTATTGGATACTTATGCAAGTGCAATAGGAGGTCGTGTTTCACCGATGGTACGGGAAACAGCTTCGCTCTGGATAGACCCCTCGGAATCCCATTGGTATTATGACTATGTGTCTATGGGAGGCCGAATCGAGGTAGGTGTGTATAGTCTTAACCTGAGACTTGCATCGCTAATACTTGCGATAATCGGTAAACTCTGGTCTTGGTGGTACAGGGCTTTAACCGGTTCTGGGTACACCGCTTCTGGGTTTATCAGGGAGTCGTAGTGTATTGGGTGTGATGTCGAGACGGAAGTGTCACTTCAGTCATATTGGAGTAGATGTCACGCATGGTATGGTACTAGTGCTCTTGAGTGTTGCGCAACCAATCGGATATTGTGACCAGGTCATGTATATCCGATTATAGAGACTATGTTACCAAACATCCGACATGTGTTTCGGACGGGGCAGACACTTATCCAGCCCCAGCCCTAGCACGTGATTATCCGATACTGGGCCGATATACACAATACTACGGTATTCTACGCTTGATACAGATCTATATATTCCTGTAAGAATATTTCTGGAGAATTGGGTAGGCATGGCGTTTTGCTAGAGGCTAACCTTGTCTTGTAAATCGGTATAAACGTAGTACGAGGTACTTACGTGTTCGGATAGTCCGACGACCGTATTTACTGCCAACATATCCGGAGATCTCATGGGTCGGTTCCCGAAGATTCACCGATGACGTATTACTCGCACTTTGATTAATCTGGGATTAATTAGAAGAGAGAGATAGAATTATCTGGGATTAATTCGGAGAGATAGAATTAATCTGGGATTAATTCGATGAGAGAGAAAATTAATCTGGGATTAATTGCGGAGATTTTTATCTGGGATAAAATATTATTTAAAGAGAGAGAACGATTAATTTGGAATTAATCGATAAAATTAATATATTCGATATATTAATCGAAATTGGATTTCGACGCGGAATTAAAATTAGATTTTAATTCGGGCGAACGAATTAATTTAGAATTAATTCGTTAGCGACGTGAATAGTGAATTCGCTAGGCGTAATCATTTAATTACGACGCGACGGAAAATTCGTTAATTTGGAATTAGCGAACCAGAGCCCGAGAGTGATTGCGAGCGCGTTCGCATTTCGAATTCGAACGCGGCATACAAGTCACATCAAGCGTCAAATCGTTTGTCACATCATGCGTCAAATCAATTGTCACTTTGAGTGATGTGATATGACATGTTGTCACTTTATTAAAGTGACATGATGTGAATATAGGGACTTGTGTATATAATTTTATTCATTTACTTGGTAAATGGAATAAAGATATAAGTATATATAAATCATTTTCTCTCTCTTGGACTTTGTGTGGTTCACGGTTTTGGCAAAACCTTTTGCCATTCACGTGACTCATTGGTATTGCTCATTCACGTTTTTGGCCTAATTTAGGACCACATTCACGTGACACTCTGCACTTCTTTTGGTCTTCACGTTTTAGACTAAATGGAGCAAAATCACTCTCTCTCACACATGCAAAGGACATACGGTCCTTTCTCTTTCCCTCCCATTTTTTTCTCTTCTTCTTCTCGGCTCACTGCCGATTCTTCTTCTCTTCTTCTCTTTTTCACCGAAAATTTGAGAAGCAAGATGAAGATAAACTAGTGCTAGCACACTTTAGGAGTGATACAAAGGTGATAGGGAAGTGAGTTTGTGAGCATGGAATCTCAAAGCTTGGAGCTTTAATGGAGTTCTCACATGGCCGAAAATGGTGAAGATCTACACGCCCAAAACCGAGCAGTCCACTGACTTTGGAAGCCATTGCCGAGCATGTTGAGGAGCAAAAATCGCACCTTGTTCTTCATTTCATCAAAACCGAAAATCAAAGTGAGTATATTCCGCACCTCCTTTGATGTGTTCATATGTGGTTTTTTATGCATGTTTTGTGATCTTGTGGACTTGATTGAACACCAACATTTGCATGCATTTTAGGCTCAATGATACCATTGTTGGAAATCTAATAACCATATCCCAAGATCAAAAACCAAGCAAGATATATATAAGAATGAATTAGATTGAAGTAATGGCGGAAACAATACTCACAAATAGCCAAATGTGGATGCAATGGATGAAGCAAAAATCCTCCTTTGTGCAGTGAAGATTTCGGCCAAGCAGTGAAGAGAAGCTCCAAGCTTGAATTTGATCCTTCCAAGCTCTAAGATGAGTTTCCCATATCACCTTGTATGATCCCTTGATGGTGCTAGCCAAAGATGTGTTCTTTATGTTCCAAACAAACACAAATTCTTCAAGCCTTTTGCAACAAAAACCTGAAAATGGAGAGCAAAGAAACTGTCACAGTTTCGGTAATTAGAGAGGGAGAGAAGTAATTGATTTTTGTCTCAAAATCAATTTATATTTATGTTATAATTATATTAAATAATAATATAAATATAACACAAACCATGCAAAGACTTAGAGTGTCTTACACTCAATTTCCATGCATTACCCTTGAGTGCATTATACACTATCTTCATGCATTGCATCTTGATTAAATAATGCAAATAATGACAAGTGTCATGTGGGCCCCACACGTTTCCAAATGAAAGTGGGCCCACTTGCACTCACGCGTTCGGGTTCGATATTTCCGAAATATCGAGCTTACGTCGCGACGTTAATTAAATCGAATTTAAATAAATAATTGCGCCTAGCGAAATTATTATTTACGTCGCTAACGAATTAATTCTAAATTAATTCGTTTGCCCGAATTAAAATCTAATTTCAATTTCGCGTCGAAATCGAATTCCGTTTATTATATCGAATATAATAATTTTACGATTAATTCTAAATTAATCGCTCTCTCTCTTTATACAGTACTTTATCCGAGATAAAGTCTCTCATTTATTAATCCAAGATTAATCGAGTTTGAATCATACGTCATCGGTGAATCTTCGGGAAGCGACCCAAGAGACCTCTAGATATGTTGGCAGTAAATCCGGTTGTCGAACTATTCGAACACGTACGTACCAAGTACTACGTTTTTACCGATTTACAAGACAAGGTTAGCTTCTAGTAAAACGCCATGCCTACCCAATTCTCTAGAAATATTCTTACTGGAATATTAGATCTATAACAGGCGTAGCATACCGTAGTATAGTGTATATCGAACCAGTATCGGATGATCACATGCTAGGGCTGGGGCTGGATAAGTGTCTGCCCCGTCCGAAACACATATCGGATGTCAAGCAACCAGTCTCTTTGAATCGGATAATCCTGACCTAGTCATATTATCCCGATGGTTGCAACCATTATAGAGTACTAGTTCTGAATCCTCGCGATCATCATCTCCATATGTCTGAAGTGATACTCCCATCTTGACATCACACCCAGTACACTATGATTCTCGATAAACTCAGAAGAGGTATACACAGAACTCGTTAAAGCCCTGGACCACCAAACCTAAATTTTACCGATTGTCGTAAGTACTAGCGATGCAAGTCTCAGGTTAAGATCATACGCACCTACCCTGAAGCGGACTCCCATAGACACGCAGACATACTACCAATGGGACTCCGCGGGGTCTATCCAGAGCGAAGCTGTTTTCCGTACCATCGGTAAAACACAACCTCCTACCGCACTTGCATAAGTATCCAATACTTAAATATATGAGAACTATGCCGTTGTGCCCTCACAACATGCACAAGTGTAGTACTAGTCTATTCCGCATTATCGATGTCCAATCTCGATAATACTACGACTAGGGATATTTAATGATTAAACCTTTATGGATTGATACTGTCTCATATCATCACAATCCGGAACTAATCATAGGGACTTTTACCATTTATATTTCTAAGTAAATAAATTACAAAACGGTAAAAGGCAATTTCATTACTACATAGTTAATTTTGTACAATAATACAATATCATTTACAAAATAGTGACGCTATGGGTCATTACTGTCTAACATTTGGTAGTCGATAAACTTAACTATACATGTTCTCGAACTCTACCTCAGGAGTATCTCTAACTATCATCGTACTATCCTCAACACTTCAATCATTTATATATATATATATATATATAACACATATCAACAAATTAAGTATTCCTCGCATGCGTTGCTTACCTGGCTTCGCGAGCACCACAGGTCATAGTCAAGTCTGCCAAAATAATGGCGAAATACCGTCAGAAATACGACTTACGGAGTTCTCGACTAAACTATGATAAAATTCTGGATCTTTCCGAAGCAACCAAATCAAGTCTGTTTTCATTGTTTTCAGTTTCAATAATCTTAAAACACCATCACAAACTATTCCAAGCCACTAGTTCACCTAAATTCTCGGTTTACGCATTTTTGGAAAAAAATACTTTCGAAAAAGTTTCCGCAAATGCTACGGAAAGGTCTCAAACCCTCCGAATCTACCCGAATTTATCCAAACGCTATCATATATCATATACGACTCATATCTATCATTACGATTAAAACCACATTAATGAAAATCTTCTTTAACCGGAAACTTTTTTATATACTATCGGATCAATCCAACTCGTTCTGTTTTCACTCGGATTCTATCAATGCTCATATTCAACATATTAATACTCAAACAATTTAATTTATATCAAGACATAACTCTACGAAGCTACGGAATAAATCCGAATATTTAACTATAAACTTGAAATTACGGATTTTTACCGAGAGGTCTTACCGAGATTCGAGGCCATATACGGACTCCAAATGATCCCACGAACGCGCTTGAATCGACGGAATTCCGATCAGTTACTGTTCACCGATGGGTTAATATTTACTGAATCTTTTTTCCTCGTTTCGTGTGTAACTGAGCACGGATAGGAAAAACCGTCGCTGCCATCTTGAAGTACTCTCCGAGAGATTCGATTTGGCGGGTGGCTCGGGTCGTGAAACGAAGCGACGAGCCAGGATCGAGAAATGTAAGTTCACATCTCCCTCTCTCTCTCTTCGCCATTTCCGGCGGTCGCAGCACCATCGCCAGCCACAAGTAGTCTCACGACATCCGGGCGCCTCTCCCCTCACCGACGCGACGGCCGGCAAAGACCGATGGCCGACCGTCGAGCTCACAGCCTATCTCTCACAAAAAACGGGAATGAAGGGTCGGGTGAGGGAAAATGTAATGTTTTGCCACTTTTGCAATATGCAGAAACTATATGGTATTTATAAGAAAGTTTCTAAAATTTTCATTCTGGCCCCCGCGAAATTACAATCAGGTCCCTATTTGGAACTTTCTAGAAGTTTCACATTGTTGAAGCCCTTCTGATGTAAATTTCGAAAAGTGTTAAACATGAAAGTTATTTATCTCGTAAAAATGAGTCTGATGGTTCAAAAATCAGCTCAATCAGAGTTCGTTTGAAATTTTTATAACCAAAACAATAAATATTTACGCGTATAACGATAAAATTAGAAATATTTTAACCGGGTTCTCGAAACCACACGTTTTTCAACGCGACAAATCTTCACTTTAAAATATTAAGGTCTATTTTTCAACACATAAACTCTGATTTTCGAATATCATCCCGTTCTAAATCGTTAACTTTAATTCGGAAAACCTCATACACTGTTCCGAAAAAACTCGGGATATTACATCCTCTCCTCATTATCATCTCTATTCATACTCATTTCGAAACTTATCATTTTATACCATAAACAGAAAGAAAGTCAAACATTGATTCTATACTGTCAATCACATGCATCATCAGAAATGAAGAACATAACACATGTTCTTTACACGAAATCAAATATAATACCAAAATGGAAACTTAACACAAATTTCATACTATCTATTTCCTCCACAATACAAAATGGAACTCATTTATTTCACACCATGTCATTCTATATCATATATGAAAATGACATCAATATCAAAGTTTACATTCATACATATCCCATCGCACATACGGCTTTGTATGGCTGACCACATACCACACATAACCATCACTATTCCCATAAGATTCATGTCTAACTATAAACTTACAAACGCATTCTTATAACGAACATAATCTTTTATATCAACCAATACATCCATTGTAGCAGCCAGAAACGACAAATAATCTTACATGCTCTTATGATGTCGATAGTTTGAAATCTGTCAACCTCTGTCATTATTCAAAATAGAAAACGTAAAACGATCTCTTTCAAAAACCATTTCGAAATACATTTGGAAAAAAAAACTCTTTTATTATAAACAAAATCAATTTTAAAATCCATTATCGTAAAACCATATCGAGCATCCAGTATAAATCCACTGGAAGAAACATAAACGAGCGCCCAATGCCCGAATCGTGTGCACAGATCGGATAATGAACGAAACGATCCCATGTCGACAGAGGGTCGGGTCGGCCCACTGTAGTTGGGCAAACCCCTAAACGAGCATCAAATCGGAAACATGTCATATCAAATTGTAAAATTGTAAAATAAATCATATACGAGCGCTGTGACAGAAACATATCATATCATATCGTATCATATAATATAATATCAAAAATAATGTTGAAATGCATCAAATCAATATGTAATTCTTTTGAAATCAATTTCCCCCTACAAACCATAAATATGTGTAAATCAAAAATAAAATCATTGATGCAAAGTTTTCAAAATACATACCGATCGTCCACTGCTCAGTCCCGCACATAGACCGGACAGTGTACGGACAATGTCGACAGGGTAGTGGGCTAGCCATTTTTCGATGGTCTTGACCCCATAACGAGCGCCACTGGGGCCAATCCGGAACGAAACATATACGAGCGCCACAGAGGGTCAAAAATATAAAATCATCAAGCACCGTGACAGAAACAGATTTTCGAGCGTCTCGGTGGAAATAAGTTTTACAGTTTAAAAACATCAAAATCATTTTCGAGCACCGAGACAGAAACATAATATCAAGCACTCGACGAAAACATATCGATAAATCTCAAAACATGATAACGTAAATCAAGCGTCGAGGCGGAAATATTTTCTTTATCTTTATAATCAAAATCAAAACATCTGAAACTTTCTTTCATTCCTTTCATTTTCTTTTTCTTTTCAAAACACTTTTATGCTAAATAAATCAAATACCAAGTTTTCAAAACATGGTTCAAAATATCAATTCACAATTCAGACTATCAACATCGTAGCATCTCTCATACCTCAAAACACATCGAATTCACATTACTTACATATTCATATTCCTATATAAACCACATACTTTTAACCCATACATATACATATATTCATAGAACATAAGCATATACAGATAATCCAAATCACCCATCTCAATCAAAATCACAGCACATCATATCATATACCAGAAATCAAATCAAATAGCAAACATATGATCTATATAGTCTATACGTAGTATAAAACTTACTAGACGATCAGATACCCTGTAGCTGCAGTCACCGACACCTAAACCTTTGCTTTCATACCACAACTGTAACACCCCGCCAGAGACAGGATGCTACCGGCATGAGACATGATTGACCCATCTCCATAAGCCTTCTAAACCTTTGCTTATATTAACTTGTTATTATCATTTATACTTAACCCATATCAAACTTTCATATTCACATATCTACATATGCGTTAGTCCAAAAGCTAACATCAAAAGCATACAAAGCAAAATACGAATACCATAGAGTATATCATTTAATTTCAAATACACTTCAATCACATGAAACATGAAATCATACAAATATACTTTTATCACAAATATCCATATTTGAAATATCATCAAATCGGTATCTCAGACAAATTATATTCTATTCAGATACAACTATCTTAATACTAAAACGAGCTTACTTTAACTCTTGGTAAATTTTCTTCAATACCAAAAACCTTATAATAACTTAACGTTCAGATCTATTTCACAATATACGTATATACAATACAAACTTAGCACGTACATTTTATAGCATCTTATGGTCACATTGGTTTACATGTCACTCTTTCATTCCATGCACACATACACCATCCATACATATCACAAGATCTATCATACATACACATATACTCAAACATACACACAACCATCATGTAAATGATAACGAAGCACACATAACATTCTAAGCATCAAGAACACGCAACCAGACAAGACATACATACATCTGACATATATATATAATGCTCATACATGACTCATTACCTATTTTAGAATAGGTATGAGATGAATGTCGTCCGAACGGATTTCCTAACCAGCTTGGCTACTACACCACGAAATCATTAATCGATTAAACATACACACATGTATACATATCCAGTACACACACTCATTACATGATTTCTCATATACAAGTATATATATGGCAAACACTACTTTATCATCAGAATAATCATACGTAAACGTGTATACATCAAACATACTAATATATTCAATCCTTTGAATTCAGATACCATAGCCTCTAACAGTCGTCATCTCTTTCATTTAAGAAATGCGTAACTCACTCTCATTCCTTATCACACTTAACCAATTCAACCTCTATACAAATAACTCACATGTATATGTCAATGAAAACTTATTCATATTGCATACACTTACATAAACTAATACCAATAGCTCAATTTACCAATTCCGTATGTCCAACCTATACATATCATAATATCATATACATATACAAACACACATTCATATACTTATACATGGACATATTCCTTTACATATACGCATTCATATCATTACAGATTCATATCCTTACGTACATCCATACATATGCACAAACAATAAGCTCATCAAACATTGCACTTCATATCAAAGTATTGATAAAAATCCATACATGTGGTAGTCGATAAGCTTAACTATACATGTTCTCGAACTCTGCCTCATGAGTATCTCTAACTATAATCGTACTATCTTAAACACTTCAATCATTTACATATATATACATATTTATTTATATATAACACATATCAACAAATTAAGTAGTTCTCGCATGAGTTACTTACCTAGCTTCACGAGCACCGTAGGTCTTAGTCAAGTCTGCCAAAACAAAGGGTGAAATGCCGTAAAAAACACGACTTAATGAGTTCTCGACTAAACTATGATAAAATCTCGGATCTTTCCGGAGCAACTAAATCAAGTATGTTTTCAATGTTTTCAGCTTCAATAATCTTAAAACACCATCACAAACTATTCCAAGCCAATAGTTCACCTAAATTCTCGGTTTACGTATTTTTGGAAAAAAAAACTTCCGAAAACGTTTCCGCAAACGCTACGGAAGGGTCTCGAACCCTCCGAATCGACCAGAATTTATCCAAATACTATCATATCATCATATACGACTCATATCTATCATTACGATCAAAAACACATTAATACACAGAAAACCTTCTTTAACCGAAAACTTACATATATTATCGGATCGATCCAACTCGTTCCGTTTTCACTCGGATTCTATCAAATGTTCATATTCAACATATTAGTACTCAAATAATTTAATTTATATCAAGACATAACTCTATGACGCTACGGAATACATCCGAACATTTAAATATAAACTTGAAATTTGTCGATGTTTACCGAGAGGTCTTACTGAGATTTCGAGGCCATTTACAGACTTCATACGATCCCACGAACGCACTGGAATCGATGGAATTCCGATCGGAGTTACTATTCACCGACATATTACTATTCACCAAATCTATTTTCCTCGTTTCACGTGTAACTGAGCACGAATCGAAAAAATCATCACTGCCATCTTGTAGTACTCTTCGAGAGTTTTGATTTGGCAGGTGGTTCGGGTTGTGAAATGAAGCGACGAGCCGAGATTGGGAAATGTAATTTCACGCCTCCCTCTCTCTCTTCGCCGTTTCCGACGGTTGTAGTGCCGTCGCCAGCCACCGGTAGTCCCACGATGTCCAGGCACCTCTCCCCTCACCGGCGCGATGGCCGGCAAAGACCGATGGCCGGCCGTCGAGCTCATGACCTCTCTCTCTCTCAAAAACAGGAATGGAGGGTCGGGTGAGGGAAAATGTAATGTTTTGCCACTTTTGAAATATGCAGAAACTATGGGGTATTTATAAGAAATTTTCTAAAATTTACATTCTGGCCTTCACAAAATTATAATCAGGTCCCTGTCTGGAATGTTCTGAAAATTTCGCATTTTCGAAGCCCTTTTGATGTAAATTTTGAAAAGTGTTCATTATAAAAGTTGTTTGTCTCGTAACAATGAGTCTGATGGTTCAACAATCAGCTCAATCGGAGTTCGTTTGAAAGTTGTATAGCCAAAACAATAAACTTTTACGTGTATAACGATAAAATTAGAAATCGCGTAACCGGTTCTGGAAACCACGTGTTTTCCAACGCGACGAATCTTCACTTTAAAATATTAAGGTCTATTTTTCAACACATAAACTCTGATTTTCGAATACCATCCCGCTCCAAATCATTAACTTTAATTCGAAAAACCTCCTACACTGTTCCGAAAAAAACTCGGGATATTACAATAATACATTTTTGTGACAAAAACTGTAGCATTTCGGGATTTTTCTTGAAATGTCACCATGCGTCTTCTAAAATAATAAAAAATTCCGCCCCACTTGTATATAAGGCAACCCACATTTTTTGAACCCTAACTATTATTCACCCATCTCTCTCTCGAGCCAAGATGTGCGCAAATCATGAAAGATTCTTCCAATCTTTTTCTTCCTCAAGCAAATTTTGATGTAACAAGTGATGATTTCAAGATTTCTTTCATCCAAGTAAGCTTCTATTCATCTTCTTTATTCTAATCTCGAGGATCATGCATGATTATTTTACCCCCAAATTCGAAAATGGAAGAACCCTAGAATTTATTTTTCATTTTAGCTATGATTAAGTTGCTAGCATGCATTTTGGAGGTTATCATGATAGTATTAGCATGAGATGAAGCCTTGATGTGTATGAATGTGATGGGAGATTATACAGAATTTTGGTTATTTTGGGGCTGAATATAAATGATTAGAGAGTGAATAAGATGGATTGGAATTGTATTATGTTTTGGAAATGGTCAAGGAATTGAAACTTGAAAAATTGGTTGAATTTGGGCATTTCGCACACCAAGTGTTCGACGAAATGTCCCAATAAACCAAAATAATTATTCGGATAAATTTGACACGAATAAATATATGTAATAGACACTAGGAACTCTGAACAATACGGCTAAGGTGAATAAAATCGGAAGAGCGGCAAAACACGCATGTTAGGCAGTGAAGTCAGTTTACAGGACATCCTAAACAGGTCTTAGTAATGTACTTATAACTTTATTTTTAGACATCCAATTGAGAAACAGTAAACTTCTAAGTGAACTAGACATGATTTTGAATAACATATAAAAAAATTAGAATTTTTAAAGTTAAGACGGAGTCGCACCAAATTTTTAAACTTGGACACACTGCAGTATTCCACTGGTTCTATGTTAACAGAACAGAACATAAAGAAAAATTTATAACTTTAGTTATAGGAATCGAAATCACGATCCGTAAAATCTAACATAGATAAGACACATAAGCGAGTATTCTATTAAAATTTCAGCCCAAATTCAACCTCAATTAAGCGCACTGAATTTTCAAAATCAGTATTAGTGCACTGAAATTTTCTGGAAATAGGGTAGAATATTGAGTTTTACGAAGTAGCTTGTGAGATCCTAGAACTAGCGTAGTAAAAGTTGTTAGACCACCCTAAAATGTTCGTAACATAGAGAGGATGAATTATTATGAATAGTGAATAAATTTTGTTAAGCAATGATATAATTCGCAACCTTGGTACTAACGAATTTTTCTAATTCTAGATTATCTCTAGGAGATGCGGTTCTGCCACCATCGCAAGGCGTCACCATCAAGTTCCAAATCTGTGAGTGGATATTTTCTTTTCAAAATTGATATTTACTTATTTGCTTTTGATTTGAGATTTACTTTTAAGCACATAAGGGCGTTAGAAAAAGTTTATTTCCAGTTGTTTATGAATGAGAATGTTTTGAGAAGTTTTGATTTGGAACTATGATTTTTATGATTTTTGGAGGCATAGGAGAAAAACAACCTCAGCTGTGACTTATGAAATTGACGGATATAAAATGTGCACATGTAGATTAGGACCTTGGGGGCGGTGATACGTAACACCCCTAGATCATAGATTTCAGGGCTATGGGGACGGCGAGACGTAATGCCCCTAGACCCTAGATTCAGGGCCAGGATGATAACATGGAGCAGCATGCCTGACTCTCATCCAGTAGCTTGGGGGACGACGAGACGTGTTGGGGTTTTGGGCGGTATATAGGGTAAAGTAGCGGAACGCGGAAAAATCAATTTTTTCTCATTTCTTTAATTTTTCTTGAGTAATTAAAATAAACTTATTTATTCTAATTACTCAATACTTAAAAACGGAATTTTTTTACCCAAAAATCAGAATTTCAATATATTACCGTGAAACCCCAAAACTTTATATTTTAATCATTTTAGTCCTAAGTTGTTAGATACAAGCATATGTGATTTCCAGTCACAACCAAATGATATCACATATACATTAAAACACAACTCTGAAATTTTTTTCCAGATTTTTAGCTAATTGTCGTGAGCCCCCAAAGGTTTGTATTTTGATCATTATAGTCCTAATTTGTCAAATACAAATTTAGGTGATTCCAAATCACTACCAAAATGATTTAGACATGTCATACACATCAAAATAAATATAGCAATCGAAAATCTATATTTTCTTCAAATTACCGAATAGCCCCTAAACTTTACTTTTGATCATTTTGGTCCTAATTTTGTCAAAACAAGCTTAAATGATTTCCAATCAACACCAAAATGATTTGTATATCTTATATACATCAAAATACAACATATATATGAAAATCCCCAATTTTGATTTAGGTTAGAAACCCTAATTTTTCAATTAATCAAATTAACCAAAATTAACATAATCCAACATTTTAATCAAATATATACAATACTAAACAAGTCTCACCACTTTTAAATAACTCAAGAACAATTCTAGGTCATCATTGAGTGGCCTAACAACTCTAGAATGACAACCAAGTCATCTAATATCCAAAAGAGAGCTTAATAACACTTTATAAGCTTTCTTTATAAACATACATGCAAACATCTTTCATCTAAGCATTCAACATCAATATTATAACAACTAAATGAGTAGAGCAAACATAACATGTAGTAGCTTGGAACCCTAGAAATATTTTTCTATTTGAAAAGGAATTGAAAAAACTTACAAGGCTTTAAGTTTTCTTCAAATCTTCTTTTTTTCCTTCATTTTTTCTCTCAACTTTCTTTTGTAATATTTTTGGATGCTTAACACTCTAGAATGAAAATGAAAAATGAAACCCTTATATATGTAGGGTTAGGAATGAAAATGGTCAAAAAAGGAAATTAGATTTTGTATTTTTTTATTCTAAAATAAAAGAAGCAAAATCTAATTTAACAATCTTTTTCATTAACGCAAATACAAGTGTAACCAATTACACTTAGCCAGATTTCACCATAATCATGATAAAAAATAATTTGTATTTAATTATTCTAATTATCTAACAATTAAATAATTAGATAATTAGATAATTACTTGATACAAATATCTAAATACATGTATCATATTTATTTTAAATATTCCAAAATACATATATTTATGACATGTATCAAATACTTTATTTGACAATTAATTAATATGTATTTAATAAAATCATGTATTAAATCCAAATACACACTAACTTGAATATGGCCGAAAAAATCCATTAAGCATATATCTTTTGTTTAACCATTAACAATTTATAAATAATCAATATTATTTATAAAAGTTGCTTTAGTGTTCTACGAGTATGTTTCATTAGTGAAACTCTCTAGATTCAGGTATATCCATCACAGAATCCAATTTCGTGTCCATAATCTATTCAACCGTAAATTATGACGACCACAGAAAAACTCATTAAACCATACATGTCGAGATCATCGCATACGTATAATCCCTCCGTCACAGGTATCCAGATTATCCCAAAGATATAGATAAAATGTCAAATCTCTATAGGTATAATATCGCCGATGTATCTATTAGAAATCTCTTAAATATCACTTACAACTTACTTCTACATTGTACCACGGGCCCATGGATGTAACCGATTACTAATCCTATATTGAATACCTATGCTCTGTACACAGAACTGACGGATCCTATATTGATACACATAGGATGTCCTGAGGATCGGTCCACACCCAACAAACATACGGAGGTCTGATCTAAATAGATCGGTGACATGACTACCATCAATGTGTGGAGGATACCTCATACATCCACGATAGTATCTCAAGTCAAAGGATCACTATGCTACTCAACCCGAAAAGATTCCTATTGACGTTGGTGTACCATATATTAGGAAATCTTCGGTGAGTTGTTCAGTATTTATCAAATAAATACCTACACGTCTATACGAGTCTCCCGAGACTCATGGTTCATTGGGATAAACCACCGGACTAAGTTCTGATATACGACATGTACTGGTCTCAACAGATTTTACTAACCGACCCGTGTTGAGAATATACAACTTATAGTGACACTTCTCAATGTCAATTACAAACTACATTGTAACCGCGCACTACGTTGTAAATCCTAGGATCTTTTTCTAATATATACATATCACTAAATCATATTTAGTTTCAATCTAATCGTAATTAGATCGAATACATATATAAAAACAAGAGGTGCAACCATTAAGTAAGTAATATTATGGAAAAAGAATTGTTCGTATTCATGAATCAAACATAAATACGATCAGGATTAGCACTCGAGCACCAACCCTAACAATTTCCCTCACTTGCTCTAGTGAAAATCCATGATATCATATACATATCTAAATATATATCACATACGCATGGCCCTCAAGAGCTCACCTAGCACTCAAGAGGTAGGCAACAACAAGTAGGTCCGCTATAACACATTGAGTTTGTCCAACAAACCTAAACGTCTCTCTTAGCTAGTATCATTCATATTTTATAGAACCTAAGTTATACATCAATATGACTTAGATGCGACATCAATATTTTGCTTTAGCTACTGAGTTGTCTATGTATGTAGGGATCAAATCCAAAGTACTATGCAGACAACCGCAAACACAATACTAATATCAAAAATTCTAATTTATAAGTCAATACTTCATAAGTTACAACTAATTCCACTTACACAGTATAATCATTCGTGACACTCCCACTGAATTTTTTCGGACTCTTTTATGACGTAGACCATCTAACATCATAATTAAACTCAAAACTAATCTGACCCTAATGGTTGCAGACTATTTCTCCATGAATGAGAAACTCGTTCTTAATATCTCAAAGATAACAAATAATATATTTCAAGACACATCCTATGGTCTATATCATATCAAAATAGTTTGTAACAATTACGATTAAATTGATATCTCTTAATCGTACATAATATAGTATTCATTATGCCATCATTCTATGATGCATAAAATTAATTAGACATTCTAATCAACTTCTCTTTCGACTAAGGAATCATCATGTACGAAAGATGAATATAATATATAAAAGACACACTAACTGTCAAATAATTATACTAACTGGCAGACAATCATAGTAATTGTCATACATATAGTCTTGATGTATCCTTTATTAGATCATATATAATGTACGACTAATAGGAGTATCTCACAAGTCTCTCAGTTTTATATCATATATAAAACTTTATATTGAATATAATAGAGACTACTCCCACTACTTTCACGGAGAAAAGAAGACTTAGACAAAACTTTTACCTTATAAACCTTTCATTATTACATTAATAATGATAATGTCGTTAGGATATATAACACTAGAAGTAAATTTGTACGCTCCCACTAACCCTAACATTACAAGAAAAAACAAATTTAGTGACAGAAATTAGTGACGGAAAAATCCGTTTCAAACTTTAGAAACAGAATAGCTACGGAATTGAAATGGATTAAATCAACAGCTACAGAATTTAACGACGTGACAAAATTCCGTAACTAATCGTGGCGGGAATAAAATTGCGGGAACAACAGCGATGGAATATCGACGAATTTTATAATCTGTCTCTATATATTGAAACGAAAATAAAATTCCGTCGTAATATTAGCGACGGAAAAAATATTCCGTCTCTAAAAAGCGACAGAATTTTGTTCCGTCTCTATTTAAAGACGAAATTTTAATTCTGTCTCTAAATATATAGAGACGGAAGTAAGTTCCGTCTCTATATAGCGACAGAATTAGTATTTCGTCGCTAAATATTGCGACGGAATACTAAGTCCGTCGCTAATATTGCGACGGAATACTAATTCCGTCGCTATTTTACGATGGAAATAAAATTACGTCGCTAAGTTTTCTTAAATAAAAAATTTCCATTTCCTTTTCCCCGTCACTCATTTTCCCTCTCACTCAAAATCCCTAAATCTCTCAAATTCACCACGCCCTCTCTCAATCTCACTCTCGGTCATCAGGTCTCCCTCTAAATCTCAGGTAAACTTGATCTATCTTCTTTTTTTTTTCCTTTTTTTATATGGATTGTTGTGTTTTGCAGTGGTAATTAAAAATCAGCGAGCTGTGTATGTGTTCTGTGTATTGTGTGCGTGGGTTACTGTGAGTTGGGTGTGTGTTCAGTGATTTTAGGGTTTATTTTCATGGGAGCAGTGGGTTTGAAAAATGCTTCATCTTTCTCACTTTCTCTTTTCTGTATGTGCGTAACTGTGTGTGTTCTATGTGTGCGAGCTCTGTGCATGCGTAACTGTGTATGTGTGTTCTGTGTATTGTGTGCGTGAGTTGCTTAGGTTTATTTGTTTTATGGGTTGAATTTTGTGTAACTGTGTGTGTGTTCTGTGTATTGTGTGCGTGAGTTGTTTGGGTTTATTTGTTTTATGGGTTGAATTTTGTGTAACTGTGTGTGTGTTCTGTGTATTGTGTGCGTGAGTTGCTTGGGTTTATTTCTTTTATGGGTTGAATTTTGTGTAACTGTGTGTGTTCTTAGTTAGGACGTGCAACCACAAGCTATGAGGTCTTTAAGCATATGCACACAAAGAAGGATGATACTTTTATTGACAAGAGATCAAGCGACATTAATGTAAATTTTTGTTTATAAATTATATATTTTTAATTTGTTCTTTTCAAAATCATTTTTTCTTTCTTATATTTATATTTATTATTAATGGTAGGCTGCTGTGGAGAAAATGGCAGCGATTGCATCTCAGTTATCAGAGGAGCCAGCTGAGACTCAGCTTGACACCAATCGCCTATACTTAGATGTGGTTGGAGTGGATACTAAGAAGCACCGAGTGTACGGTCTCGACTCTCTTGCATCGCTTTCATATCCGGATTCATTATGAGGCTCAGGTAGATCACACTTCGGAATGACTTTTGATGATACATTTGAGCAGCGGGTACAAGAGCGAGAGTTAGGATTGAAATACAGACTATACAACAATGACTGGATGAAGAGATACACCGCCGAGAGGAAGAGCAGCAGAAGAGAAATGAAGAAGTGCTTGATCTCAAACAGAAGATGGCAGAAATGGAGCGGTATTTTCAAATGAGGAGAAACTTGAGTTCACAGCCTTCCTCTTCAGGTCCACATGATCCTCCGACTGATTGTGAGTAGAGAGATAAGGAGAATTAAGTTATATGTATTTATTTTATATTGTACTTTTTTACATATAACTTTTATGTAATAAAATTTTATTTTAATATTTGTTGTGTTTATTTTATAATTTAAGTAATTATAATATATATTTATTTTATAATTTTTCTCATATTAATATTGTTTAAAATAAATTTAATTTCTTTAAGAATTTTTTAAAAAATACAATTTTATTAAAAAAAACATTTATAAATTCATTTGCTACTAATTAGTGACGAAAATTTCCGTCGCTAAATGGAGACAGACATTTCCGTCGCTAAATAGCGACTGACATTTCCGTCGCTAATTTGCGATGGATATTCCCGTCGCTAGATTGCGACGGACATGTCCGTCCCTATTTAGCGACGGAATTGTCCGTTGCTAAATAGCGACGGAATTGTCCGTCGCCAAATAGCGACGGAATTAATTATGTAGCGATTTATAGCGACATAAATAAAATTTCCGTCGCTATATACTTGTCGACTAGTAAAACAGAGACGGAAAAATTCCATCTCTGTTCCGTCGCTAAAGTCTAATAGCGACGGATTAGAGACGGAAATTTCCGTCTCTAATTCGTATTTTTCTTGTAGTGTAATATCACATATGCATTCTCTATACTTTGATAAAATCAGATAATCCGACTGATATCAAAATTAGAGAACACAGATTTCCGGAAGGCTCACCTGAGTCTACAATAGGCTCTATAAGCTTGTATATCAAAATGTGATCTTAGTATAACATAAACTCTATGGCCATTCCAGAATGAACTCTTCAAAACAAAGAAATCACAACAGATCTAAAGAAACCATTTAGAAATGCCATTTTGCATTCATAGCTAAAATACACAGTTTACTATCAACATTATCCAACAGATCTTTAATTGTACAATTAATGCGACTAGAGATAAGTTTCCTCAGAATATACAATAGATTACTGATTATAATCTTTCTCACTGTCATACTATAAAGGTCAAACCTTTAATAAGCTCACTTTTCTTTTACTGCGCAAATCATTTGCACATTTTATGAACGATTCATAACGAAATCTTAGTCAAGTTCAAAACTTGATCATAGTAAGTTATGAACAATCTTAGATCTATGGTCTAATCTAACTTCCAGAATTGATATCAAATATCGCTCCCACTATAAGTTATAGGATAATTTTCTTAATAAGAAAACAACAGAACCATTAAGTATCAAATACTTTGTAAATGATTCTGACATCATATTGAACTTATACGTAAGATATCTTAGGGTCATTTAATCTTATTAATTATGTAGTTCCATTTATAGCTTATCACTCTCACATTTGACTTCAATAAGTCAAGTCTTTTCTACAATGGTCAACATCCGATGTTACTTACTAAGTAATAAAATAATCTTATTACTCGAGATCATAGAAAAGATATTCTATCAAATAGAATACAATATTCTATTAAATAGAATAAATGATAAACTTTTACTTGTACCTCCGAGGTGCAAGTACTTTCAATTATATAATCATTAATCAAAAGAAAGATTCAAATCTCAAACTTCTTAAGATTCGAAATTTCCAAATATACATATCAAATAAGTAACTGTAGAAACTAATGGAACCTTAATTAAAAGGATGAATTATTGTTACTAGAGTGTTTCCCCAAGAATATTTAAACTGATTCGGTAACACTCAATATTAACTAAATCAAATCATATAAGATTTGATTCCTCCCACTAACTAATTCCATCACGATGGAATCATAGAAGAATAATATTGAGTAAGAATCATATTCATTGAATAATCTTAGAACTAATTACCATAAATTCATATGTTTGATCGTATCAAACATCTTTGAACAAATGAAAGACTTACAATAAATTTTAAAGATACAGTTTTCAAAACTTCAGATCGAATATCTTTGAACTAGTCAAAATATTCTATCCGCGTTTCATCATAAACATATTGAAAGTTCTCCAACCATTCAAGATGTTCAATAAGTGTTCTTTTAGAAACACGTAACTAAGTCATGACAACTCATTAAATAAGTTACGAAGTAAAGGAAACTATCCAAGGTAATTTTTAATTCATTAAGTTTCATACATCTAATGTATCAATTTAATAAATCTTATGCTTCAATGACAATCATTGGTTAAATGAGTTTTAATCACATTCTCGAATACAATATTCATTAAATGGATAAGGATATGTGGTGTAATCTCGTATCGGACCATCCTTTACCATACATAATAAACATATAATGTTTAAGTGATAAAAACTCATAAAATATTGTTCTAAGTTATTTACTTAACCATATTTTTTTCTTAATGTTTATCCATTCATCAATGACACTACTAGTCGTATTAAAATATTTAACAATTTTTTATAAAGAACATTTAACTATCCAATAGTCGCAAGTTCTGATATCATATATTAAAACAATCATTAAACAATATTTCAAATAACTTGACGGAAGATCTGGTATCCAATACCTATAGTTTTCATATTGTGAGAATCGAAATTCTCTACACACAACTAGACACATCTGCTTTCTTTAGCTTTATGATTTTCCTTTAACTATTCACAACAATTGCAAATAATTGATTAGTAAACTGTGTCAGACACATTACCTCTAAAGGTCACTAAAGTCAAGAAACATCATTATCGGATAAACAAACACCATTATCGGATAAACAAACACCTAATGGGGTTTTCTTAATGGCAATAAAGAATATCGAGACATGAACCAATTCATGTCAATTTTTACTGTAGAAGAAACTATTCTCTTTAGACCATTATATCCTAAAACATATATCTTTTTAGATTACCTATCGTGACTTAGTAATTAAGTCACTAACCATCTTGATTTTCTAAGAAAATTAGAACAATAATTCCCGATAGTTTAGACTAATCTAATTATATATGTGTCTATTAATATCTAGAACATATTCTAGAAAACTGCAATCATAAGTCAGGTCATAAAAAAAAAACACACACACACACATATATATATAATATGCATGTAGTGGATTAGAAGTTTAATTCTATATACACAATAGAATAAAGAAAATATAAGCGATAATTTTCATAATATTTTACAATGCCTTAGTTATGGATTTTTAACCCAGCAATGCCTCCCACTACTTTACGTAATACAGTAATCCCCAACGGAAAATGAGAATGCAATAATTAAATTGAATTCCATAGTGAGAAGTGGACCCCATGAATATATTTCGACACACAGCTTTGGCACATTCTCGCCTACGTATATTCATAGGTAGACAACTCATTGTCAATCACACTCACTGTGACTCCTGATTTTGATCTTGAATGTTTCTCTTTGTGACAGCTTTGGCACGTTCTGTAACGATCAGTAATTCTACTACATTTATATTATAGTACCGTGGTATTGCGGTATAAAGGTATCACAACATAAATTACGTTGGGACATAGATATACTTATGGAAAGAATTTGGGGGCAATCGGTAAATTCTTTGGAAGTCCGATACGAGATTCTAAAATATTCTATTCTGGACAGCCTATGGTATTTGGAACGTAACGTTTTCATATGAACTCCGATTTTTATGAATTATATATCGTCGGAAACCTGATATCGAGATCTACAACTTCTGTGTTGGATATTTTCCCAAATTCGGACCAGAAATAGGTCAAAATTGCAGATCAAAAATTCGGATGAATAGTACCGGTGGCATTCTAGGAACTCCGAGTCGGACCGTAACTTTTTCATACGAACTCTGATTTTCCCAAAGTCATGGTTTTACATTCCTGGCTCCAGATAGGCGTATGAGGGGACGACGATACGTAATGCCCTCATGCGTCAAGTTTTCAGATACAGACCAGTTTTCAGATTCCAGGTTTTCAGTTTATAGTTTTCAGAAATCAGATTTTAGAAATAGTTTTCAGAAACCAGAGCTTCAAAAGTAATTTTCAGAAAGATGAGTTTTATAAAAGATATTTCAGACCCAGTGTTAGAAAAGAGTTTTCATATAAAGATTTTTTTTTTGGCTCTTTTGATTTTAGTATTTCAGTTTTTCATCCACTCGTTTAGATCGTACGACGATCTAACCCCCCACTCCCAGTTTTCTGTGGTTGTAGGTATTCTCGGAAGATGAGATCGGAAGGACGGATACTGATGTAGTCACTAGGGTTGGAGTCCACGAGTACGAGTCAGAGATAGAGTGAGAGTGAAGTCAGAGTCAGTTAAAAGTCATGTATTAGTCTTAAGTAATATGAAAATCATTTTAAGCAAATATTATTGAGTTTACCATTTCAGATGTTAAGTTTGTATGATAAGTTTTTGAGTTTGGGCTACGGTCCCACGCATAATATAATCAATTGGAGAAAATAGTATTGGTATCTGTTTATGGTTAAGAAGTCAGAGGCTTATGGGGTTAGTACGGTCTATCCCCTGCCGGTAATATCTCCCAGATTAGGGATGTTACAAAGATGATATCAGAGCATGGTCTAGGGAGTCAGTGACTGCAGTGGGTAGAGTGTTGGGGGTCTTGTATCCATAGTATGTCTGGGATACTTGTATGCGGGGCACTACCTCTGCAGTATCCGATCCTCGAGTATGGCCTCAAAGTTCCATAGATAGGTTAGTAAGCTTTCCTAGATAATTCAAATAGCATTCCTTATGAGAATAATTATACTCTAGATACAAGTTAAGAAATCTTCTTGAAGTTATACCGATCTAATACTAGAAGAATAAACGAGCTATGAAACCAGAAAGTAGGATTTTAAGAAAAGTTACCAAGGGAGTGAGAAAGGAAAGCTATAAGAAATTAAAGAATGATGCATAAGAATATAAGTAGCCAGAGATAAAGAATAGTAAAGAGATGGAATAAGGCAGTGAAATTTTTAGGATATCTACCCTGGACAATAGAAAGAGAATAGAAAAGCCCGAACAAGTAATAAAGTGCTTAGAAGATGTAAGATCCCTTCCCTCCTCAGAACATTCCTTCAAGCCGAACTAATAGTCTTCAAGTACTTTTTATAGATAGTAAGTTCCATTAGTAACGAGGAATAGACAGAAAGATAAAAGAAGCGAGAGATCGAGGCTAGCATAAGAAGTTCCCACAGATAAGAGATGCCAAAAAAGATATAGAGAACTCCAGATCCCCAAATCCAGATCGAGGCCCATAAGCAAGCAAGAAAATGTCATAATTAGAAATGATTAGTTACCTTGTCCCAAGTAATCCGATGGAGACAAGATCCTCAGCTACCTAATCTACCACCGCTTAGGGATACCAGTTAAGAAAGCTGTTCTGACAGAGCTTATCTCATACCTACCCTACATGAGCAACAGACTCCATCAGGATATATAGTATTAGAATAAGGGTATAGAAAACCATTGAGACATAGGAAAAGAACTGGTGATATATAAAGCAGTTCCTACCAACATAGATATGGGCAACCATAAGAAACCCAACAGAAGTTTATCTTAAGAAGTGGAAAGACCTTTGAAGGCAGGTTACTCAGAAGAAGGATTAAGGAAATTTTCAAGGATAAAAGAAGAGAACTCATAATAGCTTAAAGATCAAGGCAAGTTAGTGCGAGGTTTGCAAGACTAGCAGAAGTCCACAAGATAGATTAAATACAGTAGAACCTACAGATCAGCCCAAGTTAGTGGAAATCCATGGAAGTATATGAGATTAAAACAGAGAAGTTGGAGATATTTTGGAGTGATAAGAGTACAAGTATAGGTAGTACAACAAAGTACTAAGGCCGAGACTTATGATAAGAATAGATAGTGGAAATCTAAGAAGTATTCGGAAGAATGAACCATCAATAGCCTCAATAGTATGGCGTAGAGACAAGAAAGAGGATCTGAAAATAGTAAGAAAGAGAACAGAAGTGACCAGAGAATTCAGTACATATAATATCATGAGGTGATGTAGCTTGGAGCATAGTAATATAAGTAAAGACCTCAGAGTGATCGATAGAAGTAGGAAACTTTAAAGCATAGATAAATCAATTCAGTTTTGCAGCAGTATGAATATAATATTTCTTTTCAATAGCCCCTGACTTTGGTAAGTATTTAGACACCTTACCAGACACGTAAGCATGTATCCATTCCTAACCTTGAGCCCAGCAAGAAGAAGAACAAAGTAAATAAGAGTATTTGACAGAATAGATGGAATACGAGGTGTCTAGATGATTGAGCCAATAAGTTCAACAAAACATAAATAAAATACAAGAGATGGTAAAAAAAAAAATTCCATATAAGATAGAAAATTTGGAATCATAGTGAGTCAAACCAATCTAGAAGTCATCTTAGAAGTAGAAACCCTTTGAGAAGTAAAGATTCAAGAAAGTGAAGGAATTAGAGAGAATGACTTTCAAGAGTATAGTATATGACTCATTA
The DNA here is from genome assembly GCA_019454045.1 of Zanthoxylum bungeanum. Taxonomy (NCBI): domain Eukaryota; kingdom Viridiplantae; phylum Streptophyta; class Magnoliopsida; order Sapindales; family Rutaceae; genus Zanthoxylum; species Zanthoxylum bungeanum. The sequence continues at coordinate 25,639 of SKCR01030503.1, forward strand.
GAGTCTTATTATAGTGAGAGAAAAGAACTAGATATGTGCGATACCTAACCAAAAGGTCTTAGTAGAGGGTGGATTGAGAATCAAAGTTAATAGAGTTTTCAGAAAAGTAAGGATGCAAGGTATTCAAGAGACTAAGGTAAGAAAAAAACCTATGCAGCAGAGTATGCTTCTTAAGGAGAAATAACAAGAGAGTACCACGGTACTCTGAGAAAGGAAGTAACGACTTCAGAAGGTTTAACAACAGAGATTAAATAAGAAGGAGTTCAGAGGCGACACAAGAAAGTTTTTAGAGGACATGACTCTAGAGGAGTTTCGTAGAAGAGGTAGTGTGTTCGATGGTTGAACATGATTAGAAGTAAGTTAAGAGAAAGCGAGCCAGAGAGTTTTAGCAGTAGTGCCTTAGTGCAGGAATAAACATCAGATATATATATACACGAAAGTCCTAGGCCCCTAGGACAAGCAGTATATGCAACTAGAATACCATAATTAGAAAGGCCTTAATATAAGTCCCCACCCTCTTGCCCTCGTTGGACAACAGTCGTAGAAATGGACCTTCAAGGTTGCCTCAAAATATTCTTAGAAATAAGTGAAAGTATAGTGAAGGAAGACCAGAACATAAGACCTTCACATGTAGTTTAAGAACGGGATAAAAGTGAGTGATAGTTTTGAGTAAAGAAGTCAGGAAAAAAGTTGTTGAGTTAGAGCAGAACATAAATAAAGTAGTAGTCAAGTAAGGACTAAGATATCAACGAACCAAAGTTTGACGATATAGGGAATGTATAAAGAAAGAAGACATTCCTAAGATAAGAAGATAAAGACGTAAACCAAGGAAGTTCTCAATATAGAGTAGGATAAAGCTGAGGGCAAAAAGATTACTAAGGAAAAAGTTTGAGAGTGAAGCTGTTTTGGTGTAACGACAGTATGGGAGAATACCTAACAAGTAAAGACAAACATGCAATAACAAGGTAAATTTTGGCCATGTAATCATAAAGTACCCAGCCCGACCAAACCACTACAGGTTTTAGACAGCTTTAGCCGCAAGTATGGGTGGGTTGGTAGGTTCGTATCAAGTACGAAATCGAAGAGGTAAGTTGTTGCAAAGTTGTAGTTGGCATAGCAAGTGAATTCTCAAGGTATGAAGTATTTACATGTATTTGAGTAACGGCCCTTAAAATAGAGTACAAAAGTTTATGAGCTTTAGCCAAGACCAATTCACTAGTGTTGATGTTAATAGTAAGGAATGCGGTTCAACCACCAAAATGCCTACAAGAAAGCATAATCTTTAGCCACTTGGGGAAGACCACTAGTAATTTACCCAGAAGCAACATTCTAAGTACAAGAATCGTCGGTAGATGGTACTAGTAAGTTAGGAAACCCTAGACCCCCGCAAGTAAGCAGAGACATTAGAACTTGAAGACAGAAGTTCATAAGCGGTTGAAGTTTGGCAAGGAGAATATAAAGATTAAGTAGTTAAGTGATGAGAAAAGATATTAAGATCAAGTTAAACATATGTCGTTAAAGAAATACCCAGTACCAGCATTGTTAATAATGACAAGGATCATTCCTGTAAATTTATCAATTCCAAAAAGAGAGTATGGGAAGCCTAACCATAAGTCACCAGTATCCATAGTGAAAGTCAAAGGTTGTAGCTAAAGAGAACTTGATCAAATATCACTAAAGAATTAGAGAAATGAAATTCTTTGGAGATAAAGAATGATGAGAATAACTAGAGGTTCAGAAAAGAAGTAGTCAATAATACTCAGCAAAGGTCTTAGGAAACGAGAACAAGGTAACACCTTTTAGTAAAGAATTCAAGGAATAATTGCTGAAGTCACAAAATTTTAATTACTTTACTCAAGTGTGACTGAATGTTTGAGGTATTAGTTAGATATTAAAAATGACAAAGAAACTCATATGTTTACTAGTCAAGTGAGAGTGATTAGCCAGACAAAGACCTTCATTGTTAAGTCAAATAGAAGCCCCGTTGATACAAAATAGTTACAGTGAAATAAGAGTTCACACAAACAAGTGGGTGTACAGCTTTAATTATAACTCCCAAGTCATGAAATCCTAAGTTTAACTTGATAGTACACAGAAAATCATTGGGAAATGGTATAATTCAGTGGATAAAAAGAAGATGGGTAAATAGTCAGTTAAAGCTGGTAATGTATAAAGAACCCATAAACCTTGTGAATTATGATAAGATCTAAAGTTTAAGCGGATTCGAGGATGAATTCTATTTAAGAGGGGGGAGAATTTGTAACGGCCGGTAATTCTACTACAGTTATATTATAGTATCGTGGTATTGCGGGATGAAGGTATCACAATATAAATTATGTTGGGACACATATATACTTATGGAATGACTTTGTGGGCAATCAGTAAATTCTTTGGAAGTCCGATACGAGATTCTAAAATATTCCATTCTGGATAGCCCATGGTATTTCGGCCGTTCTGTTTTCATACAAACTCTGATTTTTATGAATTTTATATCATCAGAAACCTGAGATCGAAACCTACAACTTCTATGTTGGACATTTTCCCAAATAGATACCAGAAATAGGACAAAATTGTTGATCAAAAATTCAGATGAATAGTACCCCGAGGGCATTCTAGTAAATTCTATAACCTTCTCCAAAATTCTACACATTTCTAATTTTTTTTAAATGCCAAGTATATAAATGATACACTATTCACAATTCAAAAATTGAAAGAAAGAAAGAAGAATACTTTGGAGAAAAAGAAGAGAATGAGAAGAAGAAGATGAAGAAGAGAAATAAAGAGGGGAAAAGAGAGAGGAATGGCATTTTCAATCTTGGAGGACTTGGAAGATGGGCAAAAAATCAAGCATCAAGAAGGTAAAGAAACATGACCCAAATATTACTTTGTGAAATTTTAATAATATGAGTATATGTAAATGTTAGTAACTTGTTGGGGATTGTGAATTGGTAATTGACATGGAGGGAAATTGATTATAGAACTAAGTGTTTAATTTATGTTTTTTGAAAATCATAAGGGTTTAGTGAAGTAATAAGATCAATGAGATTAGGAGTATTGGAAGTTTATAAGGATGATGTTTTAGGATGTTTATTGAGGTTATTGCTTGAGGGGGATGTGTTGACCCAAAAATTGAGTATGAAATGAAGATGAGAAGGCCTGAATTTCGGCTTAGCGTCGCGACGCAGGATGCTCCGTGTCGCGACGCGACCTAGGAATTTCCTAGAAAATGATTCTGAAATGGCGCGTGTCGCGACTCGCAAAAGTCTGCGTCGCGACGCATAATGGAAATTTTTGGGTACGTTCTGGATGAGTTGCGTCGCGACGCGCAATGCCTTGCGTCGCGATGCAAGGACAAAATCTACCCCAAATCAGTCCTAAACTATTCTAGTTCCACTCGTTTATGTTTGAGGTCACCCTAGAGGCCTCGTATCGACTTATACTTATTAGTATTCATGATATAAGTATAATGCACGTTGGGATGATAAGTAGGTGTTTGAATGCAAAAAACTTAGCATAACCTTAAAGCATTTCCACGACTTATAATCTAACCAAGTTTACCGATTATAGCTTATCGGCAAGAATCTCAAGTTCATCGACTCAGCGAAATAGAGCCATCTAAGTTATGAAATAGGTGAGTGGACACTCTTTCCTTTAGTTGATTTTCATTTTATTATTTTGAACATGAGACTTACTTTTTTTGTTCTTAAGGCGTTAGCCAGTTTTGTTATCAGTTATGTTTTATTCAGGATATTTGAGAAATGATTGAGAAAACAAATGTTTTTTTAGACATGACTTTCATATTTTCGGGGCATGAGGGAAAAACCCTCCCCACTATGTAACTCGATATAGTTTGGAATTGAGGGAAAGAGAACATGTACACATGTAGAGGGCTGAGGGGACGGCGATACGTAACACCCACTGATCCTAGTTCAGGGCTAGAGGGACGGCGATAAGTAATGCCCCTAGACCCTAGTTTCAAGGTCGGTTAGTAGCATGGATCAGCACTACTGGCTCTAGTTCAGTGGCTTGGGGGACGACGATACGTAACGCCCCAGGATCACCAATTTCAGGTACAAGAGTGGCATGCTTTGGGGGACGGTGATACTTAACGCCCCCATGCATCAAGTTTTCAGATACATACCAGTTTTCAGATTCTAGGTTTTCAGTATACAATGTTCAGAAATCAGATTTTAGAAATAGTTTTCAGAAACCATAGCTTCAAAAGTAATTTTCAGAAAGATGAGTTTTATAAAAGAGAGTTCAGACCAAGTGTTAGAAAAGAGTTTTCATATAAAGATTTTTTTTCGCTCTTTTGGTTTTAAAATCAAATGTTTTTATTTTAGTATTTCAGTTTTTCGTCCACTCACTTAGATCGTACGACGATCTAACCCCCCATTCCCAGTTTTCTGTGGTTACAGGTATTCTCGGAGGACGAGCTCGGAAGGACGAATACTGATGTAGTCACTAGGGTTGGAGTCTAAGAGTATGAGTCAGAGATAGAGTGAGAGTGAATTCAGAGTCAGTTAAAAGTCATGTATTAGTCTTGAGTAATGTGAAAATCATTGTAAGTAAATATTATTGAGTTTACCATTTCAGATGTTAAGTTTGTATGATAAGTTTTTGAGTTTGGGCTACGGTCCCACGCATAATATAATCAATTGGAGAAAAGAGTACTGATATCTATTTATGGTTAGGAAGTTAGAGGCTTATGGGGTTAGTACGGTTTATCCCCTGCCGGTAATATCTCCCAGATCGGGGATGTTACAAAGATGATATCAGAGCATGGTCTAGGGAGTCAGTGACTGCAGTGGGTAGAGTGTTGGGGGTCTTATATCAATAGTATGTCAGTGATACTTGTATGCGGGGCACTTCCTCTCCAGTATCCGATCCTCGAGTACGTCCTCAAAGTTTCATAGATAAGTTAGTAAGCTTTCCTAGATCATTCAAATAGCATTCCTTATGAGAATAATTATACTCTAGATACAAGTTAAGAAATCTTCTTGAAGTTATACCGATCTAATACCAGAAGAATAAACGAGCTATGAAACCAGAAAGTAGGATTTTAAGAAAAGTTACCAATGCAGTGAGAAAGAAAGCTATAAGAAAGTAAAGAATGATGCATAAGAGTATAAGTAGCCAGAGATAAAGAACAGTAAAGAGATGAAATAAGGCAGTGAAATTTTGAGGATATCTACCCTGGAGAATAGGAAAAGAATAGAAAAGCCTGAACAAGTAATAGAGTGCTTAGAAGATGTAAGATCCCTTCCCTCCTCAGAACATTCCTTCAAGCCGAACTAATAGTCTTCAAGTACTTCTTATAGATAGTAAGTTCCTTTAGTAACGAGGAATATACAGAAAGATAAAAGAAGCGAGAGATCGAAGCTAGCATAGGAAGTTCCCACATATAAGAGATGCCAAAAAAGATCTAGAGAACTCCAGATCCCCAAATCCAGACCCAGGCCCATATGCAAGCAAGAAAAGGTCATAAGCAGAAATGATTAGTTACCTTATCCCAAGTAATCCGATGGACACAAGATCCTAAGCTACCTAATCTACCACCGCTTAGGGATACCAGTTAAGAAAGATGTTCTGACAGAGCTTATCTCATACCTACCCTACATGAGCAACAAACTCTATCAGGATATATAGTATTAGAATAAGGGTATAGAAAATCATCGGGACATAGGAAAAGAACTGGCGAGAAGATATAAAGCATTTCCTACCAACATAGATATGGGCAACCGTAAAAAACCCAACGGGAGTTCATCTTAAGAAGTGGAAAGACCTTTGAAGGCAGGTTATTCAGAAAAAGGATTAAGGAAATTTTCAAGGATATAAGAACAGAACTAGGAATAGCTTAAAGATCAAGGCAAGTCAGTGCGAGGTTTGCAAGAATAGCAGAAGTCCACAAGATAGATTAAATGCAGTAGAACCTACAGATCATCCCAATTTAGTGGAAATCCATGGAAGTATACAAGATTAAAACAGAGAAGTTGGAGATATTTTGGAGTGATAAGAGTACCAGTATAGGCAGTACAACAAAGTGTTAAGGCTGAGACTTATGAAAAGAATAGAGAGTGGAAATCTAAGAAGTAGTCGGAAGAATGAACCATCACTAGCCTCGGTAGTATGACGTAGAGCCAAGAAAGAGGATCTAAAAATAGTAAGAAAGAGAACAGAAGTGACAAGAGAATTCAGTAAGTATAATAGCATGAAGTGATGTAGCTTGGAGCATAGTAATATAAGTAAAGACCTTGGAGTGATCGATAGAAGTAGGGAACTTTAAGGCATAGATAAATCAATTCAGTTTTCCAGCAGTATGAATAGAGTTTTTCTTTTCAATATCCCTTGACTTTGGTAAGTATTTAGACACCTTACCAGACACGTAAGCATGTATCCATTCCTAACCTTGAGCCCAGCAAGAAGAAGAACAAAGTAAATAAGAATATTTGACAGAATAGATGGAATACGAGGTATCTATATGATAGTGCCAATAAGTTCAACAGAACTTAAATAAAATACAAGAGATGGTAAAAAAACATTCCAGATAAGATAGAAAATTGGAATCATAGTAAGTCAAACCAATCTAGAAGTCAACTTAGAAGTAGAACCCCTTAGGGAAGTAAAGATTCAAGGAAGTGAAGGAATTAGAGAGAATGACTTTCAAGAGTATAGTATATGACTCATTAGAGTCTTATTATAGTGAGAGAAAAGAACTAGATATGTGCGTTACCTAACCAAAAGGTCTTAGTAGAGGGTGTCTTGAGAATCAAAGTTAATAGAGTTTTCAGAAAAGTAAGGATGCAAGGTATTCAAGAGACTAAGGTAAGAAAAAAACCTATGCAGCAGAGTAAGCTTCTTAAGGAGAAATAACAAGAGAATACCGCGGTACTCTGAGAAAGGAAGTAACGACTTCAGAAGGTTTAACAACAGAGATTAAATAAGAAGGAGTGCAGAGGCGACACAAGAAATTTTTTAGAAGACATGACTCTAGAGGAGTTTCGTAGAAGAGGTAGTGTGTTCGATGGTTGAACATGATTAGAAGTAAGTTAAGAGAAAGTGAGCCAGAGAGTTTTAGCAGTAGTGCCTTAGAGCAAGAATAAACATCAGATATATATATACACGAAAGTCCTAGGCCCCTAGGACAAGTAGTATATGCAACTAGAATACCATAATTAGAATGGCCTCAGTATAAGTCCCCACCCTCCTAACCCTCGTTGGACAACATTCGTAGAAACAGACCTTCAAGGTTGCCTCAAAATGTTCTTAGAAATAAGTGAAAGTATAGTGAAGGAAGACCAGAACATAAGACCTTCAGATGTAGTTTAAGAACGAGATAAAATTGAGTGACAATTTTGAGTAAAGAAGTCAGGAAAGAAGTTGTTGAGTTAAAGCAGAACAGAAATAAAGTAGTAGTCAAGTAAGGACTAAGATTTCACGGAACCAAGGTTTGACGATATATGGAATGTATAAAGAAAGAAGACATTCCTAAGATAAGAAGATAGAGACGCAGGCCAAAGAAGTTCTCAATATAGAGTAGGATAAAGTAGAGGGCGAAAAGAATACTAAGGAAAACATTTGAGAGTGAAGCTGTTTTGGTGTAACGACGGTATGGGAGAATATCTAACAAGTAAAGACAAAGTTGTGCAATAACAAGGTAAATTTTGGCCATGTAATCGTAAAGTACCCAGCCCGACCAAACCACTACAGGTTTGGGACAGCTTTAGTCGTAAGTATGGGTGGGTTGGTAGGTTCGTATCAAGTACGAAATCGAAGAGATAAGTTGTTGCAAAGTTGTAGTTGGCATAGAAAGTGAATTCTCAAGGTATGAAGTATTTACATGTATTTGAGTAATGGCCCTTAAAACAGATTATAAAAGTGTATGAGCTTTAGCTAGGACCAACTCACCAGTGTTGATGTTAATAGTAAGGAATGCGGTTCAACCACCAAAATGCATACAAGAAAGCATAATTTTAGCCACTTGAGGAAGATCACTAGGAAATTACCCAGAAGCAACATTCTAAGTATAAGAATCACTGTAGACAGTACCAGTAAGTTAGGAAACCCTAGACCCTCTCAAGTAATCAGAGACATTAGAACTTGAAGAGAGAAGTGTTGGACAATTATGACCATAGCGTGACTATTTGTACAGATCATGGTGTTGTTGTACAAATTAACTATGTGACAAAGGAGATTGCACTCTTATCATTTGTGATTAGATCAGCAAGATGTGTAAATGATAGGAGGTCCTTATGATTTGTTCCTGGATTGAGAATGATATGAGACAATATCAATCCACGAAGGATAAATCATTAAATATCCCTAGTCAGAGTATTATCAAGATTGGACATCGATAAATACGTAAAAGACTAGTATTACACTTGTGCGCGTTGTGAGGGCACAAACGACATAGTTCTCATATATTTGGGTATAGGATACTCATGCAAGTGTAATAGGAGGTTGTGTTTTACCGATGGTACGGGAAACAGCTTCGCACTGGATAGACCCTCTCGGAATTCCATTGGTAGTATGACTATGTGTCTATGGAAGTCCGAAATTAGGGTAGGAGTATTTGGTCTTAACCTGAGACTTGCACCGCTAATGCTTGCTACAATCAATCTACTTTGGTTGTGGTCGTTCAGGGCTTTAACCGGTTCTGTATACGCCTCTGCTGGGTATATTGAGAATCGTAATGTGTTGGGTGTGATGTCAAGACGGAAGTGTCACTCCAGTCATATGGAGATGATGATCGCATATGGATACAGAACTGGTTCTCTAAAAAGGTTGCAACCGTCGGGATAATATGACTTGGTCATGATTATCCGATAATAAAGAGACTAGTTGCTCGTAATTCGATATATGCTTCGTACGGGGCAGACACTGTACCAGCCCCAGGCCTTGCATGTGATCATCCGATACTGGATCGAAATACGCAATACTACGTATACTACGCCTGATATAGATCCTTATATTCCTGTAAGGATATTTCTGGAGAATTGGGTAGGCATGGCACTTTGCTAGAAGCCAACCTTGTCTTGTAAATCGGTATAAACGTAGTACTAGGTACTTACGTGTTCGGATAGTCCGACGACCGAATTTACTGCCAACATATCCGGGGATCTCATGGGTCGCTTCCCGAAGATTCACCGATGACGTATGACTCGCACTTTTAATTAATCTGGGATTAATTAGATGAGAGAGAAAATTAATCTAGGATTAATTGCGGAGATATTTTATCTGGGATAAAATATCATTTAAAGAGAGATAACGATTAATTTGGAATTAATCGATAAAATAATATATTTGATATATTATACGAAATTGAATTTCGAAGCGTAATTAAAATTATATTTTACTTCGGGCGAACGAGTTAATTTAGAATTAATTCGTTAGCGACGTGAATAGTGATTTCGCTTGGCACAATCATTTAATTACGACGCAACAGAAAATTCGTTAATTTAGAATTAGCGAACCCGAGCCCGGATTGTTTGCGAGCGCATTCGTATTTCGAATTCGAGTGCGGCACGCAAGTCAAATTAAGCGTCAAATCGCTAGTCGCATCAAGCGTCAAATCGTTAGTCACTTTGAGTGATGTGACAACTTGTCACTTGATTTGATTGATTGAGTGATGTGACTTGATGGGAGTTGTTGAAGCTTTTAATTGCTTGACTCTTGGAAAGCCAAATTCATTGTAAATGAATTTGAAATTCACATTTGTGTATAAGATACACAAATTAGAAACAACTCACACAACACTTCCTCTCTCTTTCTCTCATCTCTAACACGCCCAAGGGGCTGTGTTCTTCACTAGTTTCTGCCCAGAAACCGTGAACAAGGGAAGCCAAGTGGGGAAATTTGTGGCAAATTTCTTGAGTGCTATCATACTACGAAGTCATGCGAATGTGATAGGGAAGTCCACCAATGAGCTTGGAATCGTTTGACGAAGCTTGGAGCTTGGATTCTTGAAGATTGAAGCCGAAAATAGGGACTCCAAAACAGCCACTGTCGTGACCATGATAGTGAGCAGAATTCGATTTTTATTCGTTGCCGCGTCGCTCAACCGATCAATGTGATTATTCCGCAACTCCGTAATGTATTCGCATATTTATTTCTTGCTTGATAATCGATCCTCGGGGCCGTAGAAATTCCAACAATGGTATCAGAGCGGAGTAAAAGCATGAAATTTGATTAGGGCTTTAAATTTGGGTAAAATGTTTTTGAGCATGATTTGAATAAATTGGATGTTTGAGTATGCTTAATACATGTTTAATTGAGGATTGATTGGATCAATTTGATTAAAAATTGTTTGGAACAAATTTCCCCAAATTTCTTGTGTTGGCCGAATGGTTGAGTGCCCTAATAAGTCTTGGATTTTTTTTATTTTTGATCATTGGATGACTTGAATAAATCAGGAATGTTGATTTAATATTGATTGTGGATTCAATTGGATTGAAATCGAAATCGATTTAAAATCCCCTACAAAAGCCGAGACTAGTGAAGCATGAATGGGTTTGATTTTTTGATCAAAATGTGTTGGACACTAATTGATGTAATTGAGCATGATTAATTAGGCTAATTGGTGTTTTGGAAATGTTAATTGGGTAATTAATTGTGTTATACACTTTGTGTAATTAAATTGGGAATTTGGAATTTGGTAATTTAATTAAATGGGCTTAATTTTGGAAATTGGGCTTGAATGTTGTTATTGGGCTTGGTTGTACCAAGTTAGGTTTAGGCCAAATTGGTTGGATCCAATTGGGCCCAAAACCGCTTCCATAAAGCCCAAATGCGACTAATGGACCTTTAAAGTTTAATTGGGCCTAAATTGATTTCTGGGCTTATGGGGTAACTCCCGGATTGGACTTTGGTTATTCTGTTTGACCCGAGTTGACCAAAAGTCCACGCCTTAAGAAATTAATTAAAAGCCCATTGGATTTTAATTCAATTAACGTTGGACGTTAATCGGGCTTTGAGACCCGTAACGATTAAATTTGGAATTTAAATCGTAAAAGGTTCATTAATATAATTTGGAATTAAATAGCGAATTAGTATTAAATACAAATTGAATTGGATTTAATTTTGTAGTTTAATTTAATTCGAGAATTCGTACTTTAAGTACTTATTCGCAAAACGAGTTCGACTCGAGCAAAATCAAATCGTTGTTTGAACATTGGATGGTCACTAATTATCAGATTAATTAATTTGATTAGATTGATTGATAACATGCTTGTGTGAATACATGGTTGCGATGCATGGATAATGTATATCAGATGGCTATTAGATGGGTGTGGCAATTTTAGAAATTGTTGTAATAAATTTGATTTATTAATTGGACATGCGTGTCCAGCCTTATTACCTCCTTATTCTTTGTATTCTCTTCTCACCTATTCCCCTCAATGTAAATGAAGTTTCTTTTGAAGTGTAGTGTAACGGGTAGAAGTAAATACTAGTGCTAGCGGGAGAGAGGAAATAGAGAGATTTGATCTAGGATCAATGTGTAAAATATCCATCCGCATATCAATATTATTTTATCATATGCGCTTTATTATGTATTAGAATGCATGTTTAAGGGTGTATGATGATGAGACCTTAACAAAGATAATAAATTGGCTGCCAATTTGCACGCGAAAAACCCTCACAAATATTAAGCATTTTTTCTTCCATTGAGTGATTCTTACTCAAGTTCCAAGAATGGCATTGGCTTGTTAGCCAAAGTCAAGGCCTTTGTCCGTCGAGGATGTGTTTGAATCACGAGAGCTTTGTTCCATATTGGTGTCTTGTCCAAGTTATGGTTTGTTGGCCAAAGTCAAGACCACTTCTTGTCCATTGACATTGATTACGAAGCTTTCCATGGTCAATGGGTCACGCTTAACTAGGATCACTAAGTTTGTTGTGCCAAAGCCAAGGTTTAGTTGATTCAGAGGAAAAAGGTTAGGTAATATATTGGATATATTGGCATATATAAGATATATGTTTCGGACTTGGATGTCCCCCTACTGGATCCAGGAATTGGATTGGATCCAATTGATCTTAGAGATCTACCTAGTTAATTATCATACAATTTGTTGGGTAAAGTCAAGATTGTGTGATATTTAACGGGATCCTAGCCCGCTAGGAAACACGGTTTCTCGAGTACTCGACAGAAGGTTAGAGGCTCGCCGAAAAATAGTGGGAGGCAAGAATTAAATTTACAATATTCGTTTAATTACTTGCCATACGCGCTCAATCAAATATCATTCGTCAAATAAATTAAATGTTAGTTGGACTAATATTTAAATTGTTGTTTTAATAAAACAGTTGGACTGTATTCAAACTATTCATTTATAGTTGATTTTATAATTAGATTATAGTAATCAATATAATTGATTTTAACCTATTAAATTATAGATGATTAAATAGTTGGACTATAATAATCATTATAATAATAGTACCTAAATCGTTGATTAAATAGTTAGACTATTAGAATCAAGATGAAATTGAAAGATTGACATTTAAAACATAATCCTAGGGAAAATGTATTTAAATTGTTTAATTTTCAAATTGGGAATAAAATTTCAGGATGGTCCTGGAAACTAATAAGTTACTTTATTTGATAAAATAACATATTAGGCTTAAGCCCGGAGTTAAGCAAAAAGTAGAGCATAATCTTTGGAAGATTCATGTGATGATAACTTTAGTGCTTAATCCATTAAGGTTGTCGTAGTAGACTCCTTAATTTCTTAATCAGAACTAAGGATTAGATCCTTAAAGTATGATACTGAAATTGAAGGATCTTCATAAATCTATACTTAGATTTTAGAAGTATTAAAATTGCAATAATAACTCTTGGAGAGTTAATGACTATTCTCAAGGAGACAAAGTCAAAGTTTGCAATGAGGCAAGTAGCACAAGGCGCACCTTACTTCGATATTCTAGAAGGCCATGGCTTGGCCAAAGGCTTCTGGAGTGTGGAAAAGGGCAAAGGCAAAAATCATTATAATCTTCTGGGAAGATAAAGGACATATCCCAAAATGTCTGCCTAAATTGTGGCAAACGGGATCGCGGAAGCGTGACTGCCGTTTGGACAAAGCAGACATGAAGGAACTGAAGACAGGGCAAGGCTCTGACTTCAAATATGTTTGTCATATTATGTTCACTACTAGTATTAAAATTGGATTTTAGATACTTAGTGTGGTACATAAATATATATTGTTGTTCAGAATCTGCTATGAGTAGGATACTGACTTCAGTTGAGATTTATCTGCGAATCGGAAATGGAATGAACGTCGCTGTTTCAACCGTAGATACCTAAGTTTAGGGACTACCCTCTGGGTCTGTACCTAAATTTGGAAACTGTTATAATGTAACTAGTTTGACAAGAGACATTATCTCTATATCAGTGTATAACCCGCTGCGGGTGAACCTTTATATTCTAGAACACTAAAGTGTTTTATTATATAAAGATGATATTGAGATAAACGCATTAGATGTGAATAACATCATTTATATTTTGAATATAAATAAATCTCAAACGTATAACATGACAAACAAATAGCTCAAACTGATTTGATCAGATGAAATTAAACTAATTGTGCATTGTTGTCTGGGGCATAATTAAACAAGACTCGTATATCCACACTTTTGAAGAGTGGGTACTCGGACTGATTTGATTCCATTCAAATAAAGTCAACGAATAATCTAGTTATTGGGCAATGTGCCTAAAACACCTTTACTTGGTAAAAGTGTAAATGCCACTGATCTGTTAGCCCTAGTTCATAGTGAAGCAAGTGGGCCCATTACTAGCTAGGCTAGAGGTGGATATGAATATTTCGTGACCTTTACGGATGTGGCATCGCGTTATAGTTATGTGTTTCTTTTGAAACACAAATCTGAAACTTTTAAAGTTTCGACACGAAATAGACAAACAAATCGGCTATAGTATTAGACCGTCACGGTTAGACCGTAATGGAAAATACTTAAGCAATAAGTTTCTAATATACTTGAAAGAGTATAGTATTATTTCAAAGAGGACTCCTCCCGGAACACGTCTTTTTGACGGTGTGTCTGAACAGTGATAAACCGAATTTTGTTAGACATGATAAGGTTATTCATGAGTCACTCTGAGCTACCATTTCCTTCAACGGATAAGCATAAACAGTGCAAAACTTATTTTGAATAGGGTTCCATAAAATCTGTTTGACAGATTTCATATTAGATATGAACAGGAAAGAAACCGGGTTTCTCAATCCTGATAATTTAGGAATGCTAGGCATATGTTTGGATGATACCAAACTAGAACCCAAATTGGATAAGTGCCAATTGTAGTTCATCATAGGGATACCTAAGTATAGTACTTATACAACTCACAAGAGAACAATTTAATTGTTGCTCACCATGCGGTCTTCCTGAAAGGAATACTGATATGTAGTGGTAAATGGGAGGAAAGTAAAACTCAATGAAAATCGGAGTAATACTATTCCAGGCACCGAATCTTAATGGAACACAAATAGTTCATCAAGGATGAAACTATACCATTAATCTTCGAATACACAAGAACCGCGTATGTCGGAGAGAGTCAGAAAACAACCTGGAGTATGGTTTTCTGATCTCACCTCATAAAGATGTCAATCTTTTGAGGTATACCAGCTGACTACGTATGTGGAAGTGATACAAGGTATCGACTCCCTATTATGACAAAGTGTCATGAGTCTGAAATGGATTCCATGTATATCAACCAGTTTGGATACTAGTTGATGTACCACAAGGCATTGTGCCTATTGGTACTATATGAGTCTTCAAGGAAGACATACATGGATGGAAACATACCAACGTATAAAGCTAGGCTTTTAGCGGAAAGGTATCGTTATCAACATTGTGTTGATTACGATTCAATCTTTTACCTGTTGCCACGGTAAATCCATTTGGATAATGCTTGCTAAAGCTGCATGCTTCATTTATGAAATATGCCAGCTTAACGGGAAAATCACTTTCCTGAAACGGAAACCTTTTGGAGGATGTTTACAACATCCTGACGGTTTTGTCGTACCAAAACTAGCAAACAAGGTTTGCAGGTTAATCGATCAATGTTTGGATTGAAGCAAGCATTAGGTTCTTGGAATTGTCGTTTTGATGTAATCATAATGGTTTATGATTTAATTCAAAACGAATATGATTCTTGTGTATATAAGGAGGTTAGTGGGAGCGCACTGACAGTGGCTGTCCTATAAATAATGATAATATGTCATTTCATGGAAATGATATTCCCATAACATTATCGGTGAAAGCTTGGCTTTCATGGAAATTCTCTGAGAATTCGTACATTGAAAAATGTACGCGACCTAGGTGTCTCATACGCTTTGAGCATATGGATTCACAAACAGGCCAATCCAAGTGATAGTCACTGGATTGATATTAAGAACATCCATTAGTATCTTAGAGATCTAAGGATGCTGTCTTAATCTACGGAGATGGAAAACTTGAAGTGACTGGGATCACTACTGCAAGTTTCCTAACCGATAAAAATGACTATAAGTCGTAAAACGGTACTATAAAGTTTGAATAACGGAACAGTGAGCTGAAAATCTTCCAAGAAGAATACTGTTACCGAATAAACAACAAATGCGGGTTATTGCTGCAGCTGAGGCGGCAATAGAAGCCTTCTGGGTCGATAAATCCTAATTAGATTATGAGTAGTTCTGTTAGCGGCTGAGCTAGGCTTCAGCACAATCTAAAGAATTAATGGTCTCATCAACGATCCAGATACATACTTGACTATTCATCTGATTCGTTCGAATCATACATCGTTGCGATGTGATGATCGAATAAATCGCATCAGATGATAATCATGCAAATCCGCTGACGAAAACCTTTCCTCAGTAATTTGAGCCAACCGTACATAGTTCGGGTGGTAAACACTCGAGTGACTGGCTATAGGCTAAGTGGGAGATTGTTGGACAATTATGACCCATAGCGTGACTATTTGTACAGATCATGGTGTTGTTGTACAAATTAACTATGTGACAAAGGAGATTGCACTCTTATCATTTGTGATTAGATCACCAATATGTATAAATGATAGAAGGTCTTTATGATTTGTTCCTGGATTGAGAATGATATGAGACAGTATCAATCCACGAAGGATAAATCATTAAATATCCCTAGTCAAAGTATTATCGAGATTGGACATCGATAAATACGTAAAAGACTAGTATTACACTTGTGCGCGTTGTGAGGGCACAAACGGCATAGTTCTCATATATTTGGGTATAAGATACTTATGCAAGTGTAATGAGAGGTTGTGTTTTACCGATGGTACGGGAAATAGCTTCGCTCTGGATAGACCCCCTCGGAATTCCATTGGTAGTATGACTATGTGTCTATGGAAGTCCGAAATCAGGGTAGGTGTATTTGGTCTTAACCTGAGACTTGCACCGCTAATGCTTGCGACAATCAATATACTTTGGTTGTGGTCGTCCAGGGCTTTAACCGGTTCTGTGTACGCCTCTGTTGGGTATATTGAGAATCGTAGTGTGTTGGGTGTGATGTCAAGACGGAAGTGTCAATCCTGTCATATGGAGATGATGATCACGTAGGGATACAGAACTGGTTCTCTAAAAAGGTTACAACCGTCGGGATAATATGACTTGGTCATGATTATCCGATAATAAAAAGACTAGTTACTCATAATCCGATATATGTTTCGTACGGGGCAGACACTGTACCAGCCTCAGGCCTTGCATGTGATCATCTGATACTGGATCGAAATACGCAATACTACGTATACTACGCCTGATATAGATCCTTATATTCCTGTAAGGATATTTCTGGAGAATTGGGTAGGCATGGCGCTTTGCTAGAAGCCAACCTTGTCTTGTAAATCGGTATAAACGTAGTACTAGGTACTTACGTGTTCGGATAGTCCGACGACCGAATTTACTGCCAACATATCCAGGGATCTCATGGGTCGCTTCCTGAAGATTCACCGATGACGTATGACTCGCACTTTTAATTAATCTGGGATTAATTAGAAGAGAGAGAAAATTAATCTGGGATTAATTGCAGAAAAATTTTATCTGGGATAAAATATCATTTAAAGAGAGATAACGATTAATTTGGATTTAATCGATAAAATAATATATTCGATATATTATACGAAATTGGATTTTGAGGCGGAATCAAAATTAGATTTTAATTCGGGCGAACGAGTTAATTTAGAATTAATTCGTTAGCGACGTGAATAGTGATTTCAATAGGCATAATCATTTAATTACGTCGCAACGGAAAATTCATTAATTTGGAATTAGCGAACCCGAGCCCGGGATTGTTTGCGAGCGCATTCGCATTTCGAATTCGAGTGCGGCACGTAAGTAAAATCAAGCGTCAAATCGCTAGTCGCATCAAGCGTCAAATCGTTAGTCACTTTGAGTGATGTGACAACTTGTCACTTGATTTGATTGATTGAGTGATGTGACTTGATGGGAGTTGTTGAAGCTTTTAATTGCTTGACTTTTGGAAGCCAAATTCATTGTAATGAATTTGAAATTCACATTTTTGTATAAGTTACACAAAATAGAAACAACTCACATAACACTTCCTCTCTCTTTCTCTCCTCCCTAACACGCCCAAGGGGCTGTGTTCTTCACTGGTTTCTGCCCAGAAACCGTGAGCAAGGGAAGCCAAGTGGGGAAATTTGTGGCAAATTTCTTGAGTGCTAGCACAATACGAAGTCATACGAAGGTGATAGGGAAGTCCACCCATGAGCTTGGAATCATTTGACGAAGCTTGGAGATTGGATTATTGAAGATTGAAGCCGAAAATGGGGACTCCAAAACAGCCACTGCCATGACCATGACAGTGAGCAGAATTCAATTTTTATTCATTGCTGCGTCGCTCAACCGATCGATGCGAGTATTCCGCAACTCCATAATGTATTCGCATATTTATTTCTTGCTTGATAATCGATCCTCGGGGCCGTAGAAACTCCAACATGAAGTTCATAAGCGGTTGAAGTTTGGCAAGGAGAATATAGAGATTAAGTAGTTAAGTGATGAGAAAAGATATTAAGATCAATTTAAACATGTGTCGTTAAAAAAATACCCAGTACCAGTATTATTAATAATGACAATGATCATTCCTGTAAATTTATCAATTCCAAAAAGAGAGTATGGGAAGCCTAACCATAAGTCACCAGTATCCCTAGTGAAAGTCAAAGGTTATAGCTAAGGAGAACTTGATCAAATATCACTAAAGAATTTGAGAAAGGAAATTCTTTGGAGATAAAGAATGATGAGAACAACTAGAGGTTCGGAAACGAAGTAGTCAAGGATACTCAGCAAAGGTCTTAGAAAATGAGAAAAAGGTAACACCTCTCAGTAAAAAATTCAAGGAATAATTGCTGAAGTCACAAACTTTGAAGTAGTTTACTCAAGTGTTACTGAATGTTGGAGGTATTAGTTAGATATTAAAAATGACAAAGAAACTCATATGTTTACTAGTCAAGTGAGAGTCATTAGCCAGACAAAGACATTCATTGTTAAGTCAAATAGAAGCCCCGTTGATACAAAATAGTTATAGCAAAATAAGAGTTCACACAAACAAGTGGGTGTACAGCTTTAGTTATAACTCCCAAGTCATGACATCCTAAGTTTAGCTTGATAGTACACAGAAAATCGTTGGGAAATGGTATAATTCAGTGGATAAAAAGGAGATGGGTAAACAATCAGTTAAAGCTGGTAATGTATAAGGAACCCATAAACCTTGTGAATTATGATAAGATCTAAAGTTTATGAGGATTCGAGGACGAATCATATTTAAGAGGGGGGAGAATTTGTAACGACCGGTAATTCTACTACAATTATATTATACTACCGTGGTATTACGAGATGAAGGTATCACAGTATAAATTACGTTGGGACACATATATACTTATGGAATGACTTTGGGGGCAATCGGTAAATTCTTTGGAAGTACAATACGAGATTCTAAAATATTCCATTCCAGACAGCCCATGGTATTTGGGCCCTAATATTTTCATACAAACTCTGATGTTTATGAATTTTATATCATCGGAAACCTGAGATCGAGACCTACAACTTCCATATTGGATATTTTCCCAAATTCAGACCAGAAATAGGTCAAAATTATAGATAAAAAATTCAGATGAATAATTTCCGATGGCATTGTAGTAAATTCTAAAACCTTCTCCAAAATTCTACACATTTCTAATTTTTTTAAAATGCCAAGTATATAAATGATACATTATTCACAAATCAAAAATTGAAAGAAAGAAATAAGAACACTTTGGAGAAAAAAGAAGATAAGGAGAAGAAGAAGAAGAAATGAAGAAAAAAGAAGAAGAATAAGAAGAGAAGAAGAGAAAGAAATAGGGGAAAAGAGAGAGGAATGACATTGTCAATCTTGGAGGACTTGGAAGATGGGCAAAAAATCAAGCATCAAGAAGGTAAAGAATCATGACCCAAATTGAACTTTGTGAAATTTTAATAATATGAGTATATGTAAATGTTAATATCATGTTAGGGATTGTGAATTGGTAATTGACATGGAGGGAAATTGATTATAGAACTAAGTGTTTAATTTATGTTTTTTTGAAAATCATAAGGGTTTAGTGAAGTAATAAGATCAATGAGATTATGAGTATTGGAAGTTGATAAGGATGATGTTATAGGATGTTTATTGAGGTTATTACTTGAGAGGGATGTGTTGACCCAAAAATTGAGTAAGAAAAGAATATGAGAAGGCCTGAATTTTGACCTAGCGTTCCCAAAAAATGCTTTTGGAACGGCGCACGTCGCGACGCGCAAAAGTCGTACGTCGCGATGCGTAATGGAAATTTTGGGTACGTTCTGGATGAGTTGCATCACCATGCGTAATACCTTGCGTCGTGACTCGATGATAAAATATACCCTAAATTAGTCCTAAACTTTTCCAGTTCCACTCGTTTATGTTTGAGGCCACCCTAGAGGCCCCGTATCGACATATACTCATTAGTATTCATGATATAAGTATAATGCACATTGGGATGATAAATAGTGTTTGAATGTAAAAAAAAAATTAGCATAACCTTAAAGCATTTCCACAGCTTATAATCTAACTAAGTTTACCGATTATAGCTTATCGGCAGGAATCCCAAGTTCATCGACTCAGCGAAATAGAGCCAGCTAAGTTCCGAAATAGGTGAGTGGACACTATTTCCTTAAGTTGATTTTCATTTTATTATTTTTAACATGAGACTTACTTTTTTTTGTTCTTAGGGTGTTAGCCAGTTTTGTTATCAGTTATGTTTTATTCAGCATATTTGAGAAATGATTCAGAAAACAAATGTTTTTTGAGACATGAGTTTTATATTTTCGGGGCATGGGGGAAAAACCCACAATAGTATGTAACTCGATACAGTTTTGAATTGACTGACAAGGAATATATGCACATATAGAGGATTGGGGGGACGACGATACGTAACGCCTCCAGATCCTAGTTCAGGGCTAGGAGGATGGCAATACGTAACGCCCCTAGACCCTAGTTTCAGGGTCAGGTAGTAGCATGGATCAGCACTACTGGCTCTAGTTCAGTGGCTTGGGGGACGGCGATACGTAACGCCCCAAGACCACCAGTTTCATGGACATGAGTGGCATACTTTGGGGGACGACGATACGTAATGCCCCAAAGTCATGGTTTTGCATTCTTGGCTCCAGATAGGTGTTGGGTTTTCTAGGTCAAACCAAGATCAATTAAGCATATAAACATGTGAATACATCAAAGTAAGATGGCGGAAATACTCACTTTGATCGGATTTGCGATGCGTTGAACACAACAAATTTCTTCCTTGAAGTTTCGGCCAAGCCCTTTGTTGTGCTCCTTGTGTGGATCTTCAAGCACCAAGCTTTAAGTGTTGATTCCATGCTCATAGATGGGTTTCCCTATCACCTTTGTAAGACTCATTTAAGTGTGCTAGCACCATGAAAAATTTGCAACAAATCTTCCATTTACTCCTTTTAACTCTCGGCCAATGAGAGTATTTTGAGAGAAAAATGGCACCATTGCCGTGAGGGAGAGGGAGAGAATATGAAGTTGTAATGTGTCGTTTTGATTTCAAAAATCAAATACCATATTCCACTTTCCAAAAATGGTACAAGGCATTAAAGCCTTCAACAACTCACATCAATCAAAAGTGTCAAGACGTCAATCACCAAAAAGGTGACAAGACTTCTATCACTTGAGTGACTATTGATGTGACGCGTGATGTGAATTATGGGCCCCACTTGATTCAAAATCCGAGTGGGCCCGCAAACACTCCCGGGCTCCGGTTCGCTAATTCCAAATTAACGAATTTTCCGTTGCGACGTAATTAAATCAAATTTAATTAAATAATTATGCATAGCAAAATTACTATTGACGTCGCTAGCGAATTAATTCTAAATTAACTCGTTTGCCCGAATTAAAATCTAATTTTAATTCCGCGTCGAAATCTAATTTCATATAATATATCGAATATATTATTTTATCGATTAATTCCAAATTAATCGTTCTCTCTTTTTTAATTGAATTTTATCCCAGATAAAATTCTCCGTAATTAATCCTAGATTAATTTTCTCTCTCTTCTCATTAATCCCAGATTAATTATGTGCGAGTCATACGTCATCGGTGAATCTTCGGGAAGCGACCCATGAGATCCCTGGATATGTTGGCAGTAAATCATGTCGTCGGACTATCCGAACACGTACGTACCTAGTACTACTTTTTTACCGATTTACAAGACATGGTTGGCTTCTAGCAAAGCATCGTGCCTACCCAATTCTCCAGAAATATTCTTAAAGGAATATATAATCTATATTGATGTCACATGCTAGGCCTGGGGCTGGAATTGTGTCTGCCCCGTACGAAGCATATATCGGATCTCTGGTAACTAGTCTCTATAATCGGATAAACATGACCTAGTCATATTATCCAGATAGCTGCAGCATACAAGAGTACCAGTTCCTTATCGTACGTGACCATCATCTCCATATGACTGGAGTGATACTTCCATCTCGACATCACACCCAATACACTACGATTCTCAATATACCCAGAAGAGGCGTACATAGAACCTGTTAAAGCCCTGGACGACCAAAACCAAAGTATATTGATTGTCGCAAGTATTAGCGATGTAAGTCTCAAGTTAAGACCAAATACACCTACCCTGATTCGGACTTCCTAGACACATAGTCATAGTCACTACCAATGGAATTCCGAGGGGTCTATCCAGAGCGAATCTGTTTCCGTACCATCGGTAAACATAACCTCCTATTACACTTGCATGACTATCCAATACCCAAATATATGAGAACTATGTCGTTATGCTCCCATAACATGCCTAAGTGTAATACTAGTCTATTTTGCATTATTGATGTCCAATCTCGATAATACTACGACTAGGGATATTTTAATGATTAAACCTTAGCGGATTAATATTGTCTCATATCTTATTAATCTGGAACTATTCATAAGGACTTTTATCATTTATATATCCCGGTAATCCAATTACAAATGATAAAAGAGCAATTTCCTTTGTCACATAGTTAATTTGTACAACAACACCATGTTCTGTACAAATAGTGATGCTATGGGTCATAATTGTCCAACAATCTCACACTTGGCCTATAGCCAATCACTCAAGTGTCCTACACCTGAACTATGTACGGTTCGCTCAAACTTCTGCTGAGATAACTACTTTCGTCAGCGGATTTGCAAAGTTCATCATCTGATGCGATTTATTCGATCATCACATCGCCACGATGTAGGATCCGAACGAATCAGATGAATAGATGAAGTGCATACTTGGATCATTGATGAGACCATTAATTCTTTAGCCTGCGCTGTAGCCTAGCTCAACTGCTAACAGAACTACTCCTAATCTGATTAGGATTATTATATATCCAAATCGCTTCTTTGATACCTCAGCTGCAGTAATATTCCGATTTTTGGTTTTATTCGGCAACAGTATCTTGCATGGAAGATTTCCAGCTCACTGTTTCGTTGTTCAAACTATATAGTACCCTTATTACGACTTATAGTCGTTTTTTTCGGTTAGGAAACTTGCAGCAGTGAATCCAGTCACTTCAAGTTCTCATTCTCCATAGCTCAAGAAAGCATCCTTAGTTCATCTAAGATACTTAAGGATGTTCTTAACATCAATCCAGTGACCATCACTTGGATTGGCCTGATTGTGACTCCATATGCTCAAAGCATATGAGACACCAGGTCGCGTACATATTTTTCAATGTACGAGTTCTCGGAGAGTGCCAAAAACTTTTAGATCTATCCCAATAGATCCTTATTCCTAGAATAAAGGTTGTCTCTCCCAAGAATTCTATGGAGAATTTTCATTAAAGCCAAGCTTTCACTGATTGTATTATGGGAATGTCATTTCCAAGAAATGATATATTATCATTATATAGGAAAATCATTGTCAGTACGCTCCCACTAACCTCCTTATATACACAAGAGTCATTTTCGTTTTGAATTAAATCATATACCATTATGATTACATCAAAACGCCGGTTTCAAGAACACAATGCTTGCTTCAATCCATAAATAGATCGAATAAACTTGAAAACCTTGTTTACTCATTTTGGTACGACAAAATCGTCAGGATGTTTTAAACATCCTCCATAAAGTTTCCGTTTAAGGAAAGAGATTTTGACGTTCAGCTGCCATATTTCATAAATGAAACATGCAGCATTAGCAAGCATTATCCAAATGGATTTAACCATGACAATGAGTAAAAGGTTTCGTCATAATCAACATAATGTTGACAACGATACCTTTTCGCTACAAGCCTAGCTTTGTACGTTGGTATGTTTCCATCCATGTTTGTCTTCCTTGAAGACTCATATAGTACCATTAGGCACAATGCCTTCTGGTACAACAACTAGTGTCCAAACTTGGTTGGTATACATGGAATCCATTTCGGACTTCATGGCACTTTACCATAATAGGGAGTCGATACCTTGTATCACTTCCTCATACGTAGTCGGTTCGTGTTCCTCAATAAGATTGACATCTTTATGAGGTGAGATCAGAAACCCATACCTCCTAGGTTGTTTTCTAACTCTCTCTGACTTACGCGATTCTTGTGTATTTGAAATTATGGTACAGTTTCATCCCTGATGAACTGTTTGTGTTCCGTTAAGGAATCAGTGCCTGGAACAGTATTACTCTGATTTTTATCGAGTTTTACTTTCCTCCCACTTACCACTGCATATAGGTATTCCTTTTAGGAAAGCCGCATGGAGAGCAACAATTACATTGTTCTCTTGTGAGTTGTATAAGTACTATACTTTGGTTTCCCTAGGATTACCAATTACAAATTAGGCACTTATCCAATTTGGGTTTTAGTTTGGTATCATCCAAACATATGCCTAGCATTCCCAAATCTTCAGGAATGAGAAAACCATGTTTCTTTCCTGTTCATATCTAATATGAAGTCTGTATAACAGATTTTTATGGAACCTTATTCAAAATAAGTACTGCACTGTTTAATGCGTATCCCTAGAAGGAAAATGGTAGCTCAGAGCAACTCTTAATTAACCTTATCATGTCTAACAAAATTCGGTTTCTCTGTTTGGACATACTGCTCAATTGAGGTGTTCCGGGAGGAGTCTACTGTGAAAGAATACTATACTCTTTCAAATAATTGAGAAACTTATTGCTTAAGTATTTTCCACCATGGTCTAACCATGACGGTTTAATACTTTAGCCGATCTGTCTGTCTACTTCGTGTCGAAACTCTTTGAATCTATCAAAAGTTTACGATTCGTGTTTCAAAAGAAACAAATAACCATAACGCGATGCCACATCCGTAAAGGTTACAAAGTGTTCATATCCACCTCTAGCCTAGCTAGACATGGGCCCACTTACATCACTATGAACGATGGCTAACAGATCGGTGACACTTACACTTTTACCAAGTAAAAGTGTTTTAGGCACTTTGCCTAATAAACTAGATTCGTAGACATCATTTGATTAGAATCAAATCCGTCCTAGTATCCACTCTTCGAAAGTGTGGATATACGAGTCTTGTTAATGTGTCCCAGACAACAATGCCACAAATAAGTCTCATCTGATTAATTCAGTTTGAGCTATTTGTTTGTCATGTTATACGTTTGAGATTCATTTATATTCAAAATATAAATACTGTTATTCACATCTTTATAAAATAAAACACTTTAGTGTTCTAGAATATAAAGGTATACCCGCAACGGTTTAAACTTAGATATAGAGATAATGTTTCTAGTCAAACTAGGTACATTATAACAATTTCCTAATTTAAGTACATACCCGAAGGGTAGTTCCTAAACTCAGGTTTCTACGGTTAAAACAGCGACTCTCGTCCCGTTTCCGACTCGCAGGTAAATCTCAACTGAAGTCAGTATCTTGCTAATCAGCAGATTCCGCACATCAGTACATATCTTATGTACTATATCTAATATCAAAAATCCAATTTTGAAACCAGTAGTGAACATGTTTATGACAAACATACTTGAAGCCGGAGCCTTGCCCGTCTTCACTTCCTTCTTGTCTGTCTTGTCCATACGGCAGTCACGCTTCCTTGACCTCGTTTGCCACAGTTTAACATCTTGGGATATGTCATTTGTCTTCCTAGAAGACTGTGATGATTTTGCCTTTGCCCATTTTGAAGCTCTGGCTCTGCCCTCTTGAGCATAGCCTTCAACTCTCCAAGAGTTTACTCTTGGTTTATAATGAACTTGCCCCAGCTTTCGGGTAGAGACTATAAGACCAAATCTTTGGCAGTCTCAGCCACGTAGGTAATGCCCAGCTAACCTAGCTGATCGATGTCAGCAATCATTTGCGACACCTAGTGCTCGACAGATGTACCCTCTGACATACGTAAGCGAAAGAGCTTCTTTTGCAATTCGTACTTCTAAGATCTAAGAATAGATCTATGAAGATCCTTCAATTTCAATATCATATTATAAGGATCTAATCCTTAATTCTGACGAAGAAATTAAAGAGTCTTTGCGGCAATCATAATGGATTGAGCACTAAAGTTATCATCACCATGAGTCTTCCAAAACTCATGCTCCATTATTTGCTCAACTTCAGGCTTAGGCCCGAGATGTCATTCTATCAAATAGAATAATTTCTCAGTTCCCAAGACTATCCTGAGGTTTTATTCCCAATTTGAAAATTAAAGCCGTTTAAAGACATTTTCCCCCAGGATTATGTTCTAAACGCTAATCTTTCAGTTATCTTGATTCCAATAGTCCAACTATCCAATCAACGATTTCAGGTACTATTGAATATAATGATTACTATAGTCTAACTATATAATCAACTATAATTTGATTGGTTAAATTAAAATAATTGATTACTATAATCCAATTATATAATCAACTATAAATGAAGTAGTTTGAATACAGTCCAACTGTTTAATTTAAAAACAACAATTAAATATTAGTCCAACAAAATATATAATTTAAAATTGACGAAAATGATATGAGCACGTATTGGAAAGTATCTAAACGAAATTGCAAATTTAATACTTGCCTCCCACTATTTTTCGGCGAGCCTCTAACCCTCTGTTGAGTACTCGGGAAACCTTGTTTCCTAGTGGCCTAGATCCCGTTAAATAACACAAAACCTGACTTTGGCAACAAGCTGTATGATATTTAACTAGGTAGATCTCTAAGATCAATTGGATCTCATCCAATCCTAGATCCAGTAGGTGGACATCCAAGGCCGAAATATATATCTAATATATGCCAATATATCCAATATATTCCCTAACATTTTTCCTCTGAATCAACTAAGCATTGGCTTTGGCACAACAACTTAATGATTCAGTTAAGCGGGACCCATTGACCTTGGAAAGCTTCGTAATCGATGTCGATGGACAAGAAGTGATCTTGACTTTGGCCAACAAATCACAACTTGGACAAGAAATACGATATGGAACAAAGCCTTATGATTCAAACACATCCGCGATGGACAAAGGTCTTGACTTTGGCCAACAAACCAGTGCCAATCTTGGATCTTGAGAATGAATCATTCAATGGAAGGAAAAACGCTTAATATTTGTTGAGGGTTTTTCGCGTAATTGGCAACCAATTAATTATCTTTGATTAGGTCTCATCATACACCCTTAAGCTTGCATTCTAAAAGCATAATAAGGGCGATAAGTAAATGAATAAGATATGCGGATGTATATTTAAAACAACTTGTTCCTAGACAAATCTCTCCATTCCCTCTCTCCCTAGCACAAATCTTACTTCTACCCAATTACATACACTTCTAAAGAAACCTCATTACATTAAGGGGAATAGGTGAGAAGAGAAATACAAAGAATCAAGAGGTAATAGGCTGGACACGCAGGTCCAATTTAATAATTCTAAATTTATTACAACAATTTCCAAAATTGCCCTCACCCATCTAATATCCATCTGATATACATTATTCATACATCACATTCATGTATTCACACAAAGAATGTTATCATCAATCATCTAATCCAATTAATTAATCTGAAATTAATGACCATCCAATGTTCAAACAACGATTTGATTTGCGCGAGTCCAACTCGTTTTAAGAACAAGTACTCAAAGTACGAATTCTTGAATTATATCAAACTACAATATTAAATCCAATTTAATTTGTATTCAATACTAATTCTATATTTAATCCCAAATTAAATAATTCCACTTTATTACTGAGCCGTTGCGACTTAGATTCTAAATCTAATCTTAACGGGTCTCAAAGCCCAATTAACATCCAATTTCAATTTAATTAAAGTCCAATGGGCTTTCAATTAATTTATAAGGCATGGACTTTGGCAACCAAAGCCCAATATGGAATCACCCTTTTGCCAATATCAATTTAGGCCATTAGGGCCCAATTAAAATTTTAAAGGCCCATTATATTATATTGGACTTTATGGAAATTGTTTTAGGCCCAATTGGATCCAAATTAACCTAAACCAAACTTGGCCCAACCAAGCCAATAAGCCCAAATACAACTTTATTTAGCCAATTCAAATTTAGCCCAACTAATTAAATTCCAATATTCCAAATATCATAATTTAATCAATTAAAGTGTATTAGCCATAATTAATTAGTCAAATTAAGATTTCCAAAATACCAATTACACTAATTAATCATGCGTTATTATATTCAATTCATGTCCAACATAATTGAAACAAAAATCAACTCATTACATGCTATCATAACTCTCCGTAATTAGGGGACTTTTATATCAATTTTGATTTCAATCAATTAAATCACAAATTAAATATATCCTATGCATTTTAAACATATCCAATTGTCTAAAATTCAAATACCCAAGAGCTTAGGGTTTCCATCACTTTCGAACAAGCCATTAAATTTGGGAAAATTAATCCAATTAATTTTTTCTTCAAATTGATCATGCACAACTAAAAGTTAACATATTATAAGCATGCTCAAACAAACAATTTGCCAAAAACATGCTCAATCAAAAATACCCAAATTAAGTTAAGAAACCCTAAATTTCAATTCATGCTTATAACCGCTCTGATAACATTGTTGGGTTTTCTAGGTCAAATCAAGATCAATTAAGCATATAAACATGTGAATACATCAAAGTAGATGGTGGAAATACTCACTTTGATCGGCTTTGCGATGCGTTGAACACAAAAAATTTCTTCCTTGAGTTTCGGCCCAGCCCTTGTTGTGCTCCTTGTGTGGATCTTCAAGCCTCCAAGCTTTAAGTTTTGATTCCATGCTCATAGATGGGTTTCCCTATCACCTTTGTAAGAATCATTAAAGTGTGCTAGCACCATGAAATTTTGCAACAAATCTTCCATTACTCCTTTAACTCTCGGCCAATGAGAGTATTTTGAGAGAAAAATGGCACCATTGCCGTGCGGGACAGGGAGAGAAATGAAGTTGTAATGTATGTTGTTTTTATTTCAAAAATCAAATACCAATTCCACTTTCCAAAAATGGTACAAGGCATTAAAGCCTTCAACAACTCACATCAATCAAAAGTGTCAAGACATCAATCACCAAAAAGGTGACAAGACTTCCATCACTTGAGTGACTAATGATGTGACGCGTGATGTGAATTGTGGGCCCCACTTGATTCAAAATCTGAGTGGGCCCGCAAACACTCCCGGGCTTGGGTTCGTTAATTCCAAATTAACAAATTTTTCGTTGCGACATAATTAAATCAAATTTAATTAAATAATTATGCCTAGCAAAATTACTATTGACGTCGCTAGCGAATTAATTCTAAATTAACTCGTTTGCCCGAATTAAAATCTAATTTTAATTCCGCGTCGAAATCTAATTTCATATAATATATCGAATATATTATTTTATCGATTAATTCCAAATTAATCGTTCTCTCTCTTTTAATTGAATTTTATCCCAGATAAAATTCTCCGTAATTAATCCAGATTAATTTTCTCTCTCTTCTAATTAATCCCAGATTATTATGTGCGAGTCATACGTCATCGGTGAATCTTCGGGAAGCGACCCATGAGATCCCTGTATCTTTGCAGTAAATCGGGTCGTCGGACTATCGCGAACACGTACGTACCTAGTACTACTTTTTACCGATTTACAAGACATGGTTGGCTTCTAGCAAGCACTGTGCCTACCCAATTCTCCAGAAATATCTTAAAGGAATATATAATCTATATCATTGCATATATACGTAGTACATTGCCTATGCGACCATATCGGATGTCACATGCTAGGCTTGGGCTGGAATTGTGTCTGCCCCGTATAAGCATAATATCGGATCTCTGGTAACTAGTCTCTATAATCATATAAACATGACCTAGTCATATTATCTCAATAGCTCAGCATATAAGAGTCCAGTTCTTTATCCTACGTGACCATCTCTTGTTGGATAATATGACCCATAGCGTCACTATTTGCACAGATCATTGTGTTGCTGTAGCAAATTAACTATGTAACAAGGAAATTGCACTCTCGTCATTTGTGATTAGATCACCATAGATATATAAATGAAGAGAGGTCCCTATGATTAGTTCCTGGATTGAGATGATATGAGACAGTATCAGTCCACGAAGGATTAATCATTAAATATCCCTAGCCGTAGTATTATCGAGACTGGACATCGATAATGCGGAATAGGCTAGTATTGCACTTGTGCGCGTTGTGAGGGCACAACGGCATAGTTCTCATATATATAAGTATTGGATACTTGTGCAAGTGCGATAGGAGGTCGTGTTTCACCGATGGTACGGGAAACAGCTTCGCTCTGGATAGACCCTTCGGAATCCCATTGGTATTATGACTAGGTGTCTATGGGAGGCCGAAATCAAGGTAGGTGTGTATAGTCTTAACCTGAGACTTACATCGCTAATACTTACGACAATCGGTAAACTTTGGTTTTGGTGGTGGGGGATCTTAACTGGTTCTGTGTTCACCTCTTCTGGGTTTATCAGAGAATCGTAGTGTATTGGATGTGATGTCAAGACGGAAGTGTCACTCCAGTCATAATGGAGATGATGTCACGCAGGATACGGTATTAGTGCTCTTAAGTGATGCGCATCCAATCGTGATATTATGACCAGGTCATGAATATCCGATTATAGAGACTAGTTACCAGACATCCGATATGTGTTTCGGACGGGGCAGACACTTATCCAGCCCCAGCCCTAGCACGTGATTATCCGATACTGGGCCGATATGCACAATACAAGTATACTACTCTTGATACAGATCTTAATATTCTTTAATGGATATGTCCGGAGAATTAGGTAGACTTGGTGCTTTGCTAGGAGTCGACCTTGTCTCGTAAATCGGTAGAACGTAGTACTTGGTACGTACGTGATTCGGATACTCCGACGACCGTATTTACTGCCAATTATCCGGGGATCTCATGGGTCGCTTCCGATAATCCACCGATGACGCACAACTCGCACTCTTGAATAATCTGGGATTATAAAGAAGAGAGAGAGAAAATTAATCTAGGATTAATAACGGAGATTTTTATCCGGGATAAAATGTCGTCTAAAGAGAGAGAACGATTAATTCGGAATTAATCGATGTATTAATATATTCGATATATTAGACGAAATTAGATTTCGACGCGGAATTAAAATTAGATTTTAATTCGGGCAAACGAGTTAATTTAGAATTAATTCGTTAGCGACGTAAATAATAATTTCGGTAGCCGCATTTATTCGATTGAATTAACGTCGCGACGTAAGCTCGGTATTTCGGAAATATCGAACCCGAACGCGTGAGTGCACGTGGGCCCACTTTCATTTGGAAACGTGTGGGGCCCACACATGACACATGTCATTCTAATGCATTGCATGTAGATAGTGTACAATGCACTCAATGTTATTGCATGGAAATTGAGTGTTTGACACTCTAAGCCATTGCATGTTTTGTGTCATAATTTTATTATTAATTTAATAAATATTATGGCATAAATATAAATTGATTTTTGGTAAATCATTTTCAACTTAACACACAATTAATCTCTCTCAACTCTCTCTTCTCCTCACGCCAAACACATTCGCTCACTGTTTTTGACTTGTTTTGGCGTGACTTTAGGGAAGCAAGGGTTGGGTTTTCATGGTGAAAACCGCAAGTGCTAGCACACTACGAGTCTTGCGAAGGTGGTAGGGAGGTTCGACCATGAGACGGGATCCATCCGACGTAGCTAGGAGCTCGTTTCTTCTTCACTCAATTTCTGTTTTGCAGGGCAGTGGACTGGTGCAGTGGCGTGAGCAAGGCAGTACGTTTTTGGCCTTGATTCGTCTTCAAATCGACATAACCGATCAATGTGAGTATTCCGCTACCTCCGTTGATGTATTCACGCATTATTTCATGTCTTGATTTGATCTTGGGACCTTAGAATAAACCAACAATGGCATCAAGAGCTAATGTTGCAAGCATGAAAAATGTAGGGCTTAAAATTTGGGTAAATTTTGTTGAGCATGATTTGAATAATTGATTGTTTGAGTATGCTTATAACATGTTTAATTAAGGTTTGATTGGATCAATTTATGAAAAATGATTGGATCAATTTTCCCCAATTGATGGAGCTTGGCCGAATGGTATAAGGCATTTGGAGATTTGGAATTTTTTGATTTTTGATTCATTGGATGAGTTAGAATCATGTAGGATGATGTTAATTTGAAATTAAATTGGATTGAATTTTGAATTGAACAAAAATCCCTAAATTCCTTATGTTGGCCGAATCTACATGCCCTTTAATGTCTTGGTAATTTTGATTTTATGAACATTGGATGTGTATGAAATCATTCGGGAAGTTAATACATTGTCGATTGTGTAATTAATCGGATTGAATTCAAATCGGACAAAATAACCTTCCTTGGCCGAGACTTAGAAGCATGTAATATGGGTTTGATTTTTCATTATGTGTGTTTGACATGTAATAATGAATTAAGTATGATTAATTGGACTAATTTAGTGTTTTGGAAATGTTGATTTAGTTGATTAATCATATAATGCACTTTTGGTAATTAAATTGTGAAAATTGGATTTTTGGATTTAATTAATTGGGCCTAATTTTGGAAATTAGAATTTATTGTTGTAATTGGGCCTTTTGGGCTTGATTTATCAAGTTTGGTTTAGGCCAAGTGGATTGGATCCAATTGGGCCCAAAACCTTAACCATAAAGCCCAATTGCGGCTAATGAACCTTTAATGTTCAATTGGGCCTAATGGGCCAAGATTGATTTATGGGCTTATGGGGTAAATCCCGGATTGGACTTTGGTTATCGGTTTGACCCGAGTTGACCAAAAGTCCACGCCTTAAGAAATCAATCAAAAGCCCATTGACTTAATTGAATTGACGTTGGACGTTAATCGGTCTTTGAGACGCGTTACGATTAGATTTGGAATTTAAATCGTAAAAGGTTTATTAAATAAAAGTGTAATATTTAATTTGGAATTGAATAGTGAATTAGTATTAAATACATGTTAAATTAGATTTAATGATGTAGTTTAATTTAATTCATGAATTCGTACTTTAAGTACTTATTCGCAAAAACGAGTTTGACTCGAACAAAATCAAATCGTTGTTTGAACATTGGATGATCACTTAATTATCAGATTAATTAATTTGATTAGATTGATTGATAGCATGCTTATGTGTGTGAATACGTGGTTGTGTTGAATGAATAATGTATATCGGATGGATATTAGTCGGGTGGGCAATTTTAGAAATTGTTGTAATAAATTCGATTTATTAAATTGGACCTGCGTGTCCAGCCTTATCACCTTCTTTCTCTTTGTATTCTCTTCTCACCTATTCCCCTCTATGTATATGAGGTTTCTTTAGAAGTGTAGTGTAACGGGTAGAAGAAGTAGTACAAGTGCTAGCTTGAGTGAGAAAGGGAGAGATTTGATCTAGGATCAATGTGTTAAGTATCCATCCGCATATCATTATTATTTTATTTCATACTCGCTTTATTATGTATTTAGAATGCATGTTTAAGGGTGTATGATGATGAGACCTTAACAAAGATAATTAAATTGGTAGCCAATTTGCACGCGAAAATCCCTCAATCTATATTAAGCAAATATCCTTCCATTGAATGATTCTTGTTCAAGATCCGAAGTTGGCATTGGTTTGTTTTTGACCAAAGTCAAGACCTTTGTCAATCAAGGATGTACTTGAATCATGAGAGTTTTGTTGCATATCGGTGTCTTGTCCAAATCGTGATTTTTATTGGCCAAAGTCAGATCACTTTTGTCCAATGACATTGATTACGAAACTTTCCTCGTCAATGGGTCCTGCTTAACTGGAATCATTAGGTTTGTTTTTGGCCAAAGCCAAGGCCTAGATGATTCGGAGGATATGGTTAGGAAAATGTAATGGATACATTGACATTATACATATGTTTCGGACTTGGATGTCCACCTAACCGGATCTAGGAATTGGATGAGATCCAATTGATCTGTGAGATCTACCTAGTTAAATAGCATACAGCTTTTTATTGGCCAAAGTCAGGGTTGTGTGTTATTAATAGGATCCTAGCCCACTAGGAAACACGGTTTCCCGAGTACTCCACAGAGGGTTAGAGGCTCGACGAAAAATAGTGGGAGGCAAGTATTGAATTTGCAACATTCGTTCGAATACTCGCTAAACACGCTCATTTTTATTTTACTCGTCATATTTAATTAAAGTATTAGTTGGACTAATATTTTATGTTGTTTTAAATTATATATATAGTTGGACTATATACAAACTCATTCAATATATAGTTGATTTTATAATTGGATTATAGTAATCAATATAATTGAATTAAATGATAGTTGATTTTATAATGGGATTATAGTAATCAATATTAAAATTATAGTTGATTAAATAATTGGATTATTGTAATCATTATAATAAATAGTACCTTAATAATTTGATTAAATAGTTGGACTATTAAAATCAAGTAAAGAATTGAAAAGGTTGAATATTTAAAATATATAATCCTTGGATTAAATGTTTTAAATGATTTAATTTTCAATTGGGAATTAATAATAGGTTAATTTATTTGATAAAATAACTTATTATGACTAAGCCCATAATTAAGCAAATAGTAGAGCATAAAGTCTTTGGAAGATTTATGTGATGATGACTTTAGTGCTTAATTAATATACTTATAATAAATCTATCTTTAGATTTAAAAGTATTAAATTGCAATTAATAATTCTTGGAGAATTAATTGACTATTCTAGTGGAGAAAAGTCAAAGTTTGCAATTGGGCATGTAGCACAAGGTGCACATCGTTTCGATATTCCGAAACCCAAGGCTTGGCCAAAGGTTTGTGAAATATTGAAAAGGATAATTGACATATCTCAAAGTGACTACCATTTGGATATGGAAGACACGAAGGAATTAAAGAAAGGGCGAGGCTCTAACTTTAAAAATATTTGTCAAAGTTATGTTCACAACTAGTATTAAAATTGGATTTTAAATACTTAGTGTGGTACATAAAATATATGTATTGACGTTCAGAATCCGCTGTGAGCTGGATACTGGCTTCAAGCCGAGATTTCTCTGCAAATCGGAAACGGGACGAAAGTCGCTGTTTCGACCGTAGATACCTAAGTTTAGGAACTACCCTTTGGGTATGTACTTAAATTAGGAAATGTTATAATGTAACTAGTTTACTAGAGACATTATCTCTATATCAGTGTTTAATCCATTGCGGATAAAACCTTTATATTCTAGAACACTAAAGTGTTTCATTATATAAAGATGATACTGAGATAAATACATTGGATGTAAATAACAGAATTTATATTTTGAATATAAATAAAATCTCAAACATATAAAATGACAAATAAATAGCTCAAATTGATTTGATCAATAGAGACTTATTTGTGGCATTGTTGTCTAGGACACAATTAAACAAGACTCGTATATCCACACTTTTTAAGAGTGGGTACTAGGACTGATTTGACTATTCAAATAAGGTCTACGAATCTAGTTTTTTAGGTTAAAAACCTAAAATACTATTTACTTGGTAATAGTAAAAGGGCCACCGATCTGTTAGCCCTATTCATGGTGAAGTAAGTGGGCCCATATCTAGCTAGGCTAGATGTGAACATGAATATTTCGTGACCTTAACGGATGTGACATCACGTTGTGGTTATGTGTTTCTTTTGAAGAACACAGATCGGAAACTTTAGAGTTTCGACACGAAGTAGACAAACAGATCGGCTATAGTATTATTCCGCCACGGTAAAACCGTAATGGAAAATACTTAAGCAGTAAGTTTCATACGTAAATGAAAGAGTACGGTATTCTTTCATATGAGGACTCCTCCCGAGACACGTTAGTTAGACGGTGTGTCCGAACCAAAAACCGAATTTTGTTGGACATGATAAGGTTTATCACGAGTCGCTCTGAGCTACTATTTCCTTCTAACAGGATATGTATTAACAGTGCAAAACTTATTTAGAATAAGGTTCCATATAAATCTGTTTGACAGATATCATATAGGATATGAACAGGGAAGAAACGGGTTTCTCATTCCTGATAATTTGGGTATGCCAGGCATAGCGTTTGGATGATACCAAACTAAGGACCCAAATTGGATAAGTGCCAATATAGGTTATCCTAAGGGAAACCTTAAGTATAGTACTTATAAATCCCACATGAGAACAATGTAATTGTTGCTCACCATGCGGTTTTCCTGAGAGGAATACCGATATGCAGTGGTCAGTGGGAGGATAGTGATACTCGATGAAAATCGGAGTAATACTGTTCAAGGCACGAAGTCCTTAATGGAACACAAATAGTTCATCTATGATGAAACTATACCATTAATCTTCAAATACACAAGAACCTAGTAGATCGGATAGAGTCAGAAAACAACCTAGGGTATGGGTTTCTGATCTCACCACTCATAAAGATGTCAATCTTATGGTGGTGTACCATCCGACTACGTTTAGAGGAAGTGATACGAGGTATCGACTCCATGTTATGGCAAAGTGCCATGAATCCGAAATGGATTCCATGTATAACAACTATTTTGGATACTAGTTGTTGTACCACAAGGCATTGTGCCTATGGTACATTTAACGTCTTCAAGGAAGACATACATGGATGGCAACATACCAACGTACAAAGCTAGGCTTTTGACGGAAAGGTATCGTTATCAACATTGTGTTAATAACGGTTCAACCTTTTACCTGTTGCCATGGTAAATCCATTTTGAAAATGCTTGAAAATAACTGTATATTTCATTTATGAAATATGTCAGTTATAAATCAAAATCGCTTTCCTGAAAAGGAAACCTTTTGGAGGATGTTTACAACATCCTGACGATTTTATATAACCGACAAACAAGGTTTGCGGGTTATTCGATCCATGTTTGGATCAATGCAAGCATAAGGTTCTTGGAACTGTCGTTTTGAAATAATCATAATGGTTTATGATTTGACTCAAAACGAAATAATTCTTGTGTATATAAGGAGGTTAGTGGGAGAGCGCACTGACAGTGAAATTCCCATAAAGCAATTGGTGAAAGCTTGGCTTTCATAAATATTCTTTCATAGAAATTCTCCGTAGAATTCTGGGGAGTAACAACCTTTATTCAAGGAATAAAGATCTACTGGGATAGATTTGGAGTTTGTTAACACTCTCTGGGAAATTGTACATTTAAAATGTACTTGATTGGTGTCTCATATACGCTTCGAGCATATGGAGTCACAATCGGGTCAATCCAAGTGATAGTCACTGGATTGAAGATTAAGAACATCTGTTAGTATCGGAGAGAACTAAAGATGCTATCTTAAACTATGGAGAAGGAGAACTTGAAGTGACTGGGATCACTGCTGCAAGTTTCCAAACATTAAATACTGCGGTACTATAAAGTTTGAATAACGGGACAGTGAGCTGGAAATCTTCCAAGCAAGATAACTGTTGCCGAATAAACAACAAATGCGGATTATTGCTGCAGCTGAGGCAGCAATAGAAGCCATTTGGATCGAAAATAAATCTAATTAGATTAGATATAGTTCTGTTAGCAGCTGAGCTAGGCGTCAGCACAAGCTAAGGAATTAAAGGTCTCATCGACGATCCAGATATATACTTCTATATCATCTGATTCGTTCGGATCATACATCGTGGCGATGTGATGATCGTATAAATCGCGTCAAACGATAATCAAACAAATCCGCTGACGAAAACCTTTCCTCAGCAATTTGAGCGAACCTTACATAGTTCGGGTGTAGGACACTCGAGTGACTGGCTATGTGCCAAGTGGGAGATTGTTGGATAATATGACCCATAGCGTCACTATTTGCACAGATCATTGTGTTGTTGTAGCAAATTAACTATGTAACAAGGAAATTGCACTCTCGTCATTTGTGATTAGATCACCATAGATATATAAATGAAGAGAGGTCCCTATGATTAGTTCCTGGATTGAGATGATATGAGACAGTATCAGTCCACGAAGGATTAATCATTAAATATCCCTAGCCGTAGTATTATCGAGACTGGACATCGATAATGCGGAATAGGCTAGTATTGCACTTGTGCGCGTTGTGAGGGCACAACGGCATAGTTCTCATATATATAAGTATTGGATACTTGTGCAAGTGCGATAGGAGGTCGTGTTTCACCGATGGTACGGGAAACAGCTTCGCTCTGGATAGACCCTTCGGAATCCCATTGGTATTATGACTAGGTGTCTATGGGAGGCCGAAATCAAGGTAGGTGTGTATAGTCTTAACCTGAGACTTACATCGCTAATACTTACGACAATCGGTAAACTTTGGTTTTGGTGGTGGGGGATCTTAACTGGTTCTGTGTTCACCTCTTCTGGGTTTATCAGAGAATCGTAGTGTATTGGATGTGATGTCAAGACGGAAGTGTCACTCCAGTCATAATGGAGATGATGTCACGCAGGATACGGTATTAGTGCTCTTAAGTGATGCGCATCCAATCGTGATATTATGACCAGGTCATGAATATCCGATTATAGAGACTAGTTACCAGACATCCGATATGTGTTTCGGACGGGGCAGACACTTATCCAGCCCCAGCCCTAGCACGTGACTATCCGATACTGGGCCGATATGCACAATACATTAGTATACTACGCTTGATACAGATCTTAATATTCTTTAATGATATGTCCGGAGAATTGGGTAGACTTGGTGCTTTGCTAGGAGTCGACCTTGTCTCGTAAATCGGTAGAACGTAGTACTTGGTACGTACGTGATTCGGATACTCCGACGACCGTATTTACTTACTGCAATTATCCGGGGATCTCATGGGTCGCTTCCCGATAATCCACCGATGACGCACAACTCGCACTCTTGAATAATCTGGGATTATAAAGAAGAGAGAGAGAAAATTAATCTAGGATTAATAACGGAGATGTTTTATCCGGGATAAAATGTCGTCTAAAGAGAGAGAACGATTAATTCGGAATTAATCGATGTATTAATATATTCGATATATTAGACGAAATTAGATTTCGACGCGGAATTAAAATTAGATTTTAATTCGGGCAAACGAGTTAATTTAGAATTAATTCGTTAGCGACGTAAATAATAATTTCGCTAGCGCAATTATTAAATTCGATTGAATTAACGTCGCGACGTAAGCTCGGTATTTCGGAAATATCGAACCCGAACGCGTGAGTGCACGTGGGCCCACTTTCATTTGGAAACGTGTGGGGCCCACATGACACATGTCATTCTAATGCATTGCATGTAGATAGTGTACAATGCACTCAATGTTATTGCATGGAAATTGAGTGTTTGACACTCTAAGCCATTGCATGTTTTGTGTCATATTTTATTATTAATTTAATAAATATTATGGCATAAATATAAATTGATTTTTGGTAAATCATTTTAACTTAACACACAATTCATCTCTCTCAAACTCTCTCTTCTCCTCACGCCCAAAACACATTCTGCTCACTGTTTTGACCAGTTTGGGCGTGACTTTAGGGAAGCAAGGGTTGGGTTTTCATGGTGAAAACCGCAAGTGCTAGCACACTACGAGTCTTGCGAAGGTGGTAGGGAGGTTCGACCATGAGACGGGATCCATCCGACGAAGCTAGGAGCTCCGTTTCTTCACTTAAATTTCTGTTTTGCAGGGCAGTGGACTGTTGCAGTGGCGTGACAAGGCAGTACGTTTTTGGCCTTGATTCGTCTTCAAATCGACATAACCGATCAATGTGAGTATTCCGCTACCTCCGTTGATGTATTCACGCATTATTTCATGTCTTGATTTGATCTTGGGACCTTAGAATAAACCAACACATCTCTTTATGACTGGAGTGATCTCCATCTCGACATCACCCAATACACTATGATTCTCAAATACCAGAAGAGCTTACACAGAACCTGTTTAAAGCCCTGGACGACCAAAACCAAAGTATATTTATTGTGGCAAGTATTATCGATTTAAGTCTCAGGTTAAGAAGACCAATACACCTACCTTGATTCGGACTTCCATAGACACATACATACTACCAATGGAATTCCGAGGGGTCTATCTAGAGGAAGCTATTTCCGTCCATCGGTAACACAACCTCCTATTACACTTGCATGAGTACCAATACCCAAATATATGAGAACTATGCCGTTATGCTCCCATACACTCACAAGTGCAATACTAAGTGATATTTCTGCATTATCGATGTCCAATCTCGATAATACTACCCTATGGATATTTTAATGATAAACCTTAGTGGATTAATACTGCTCATATCTTATTAATCCAGAACTAATCATGGACTTTATCATTTATATATCCCGGTAATATCCAATTACAATGATAAAATAGCAATTTCCTTTTCACACAGTAGTTAATTTGTACAACACACCATGTTCTGTACAAATAGTGATGTTATGGGTCATAATTGTCCAATAAAAAACGTCATGGGGACAGCTGATGAGTGGTAAATGTATCAATATTTCCCACTCATTTGACCTAATATTTTGTATAGTTTCTTGAGTTTTGTGATATTTTAATGTGTTTTGTGTTATTTTGTAAATAAATAAGTTTCGGGACTCTCTGGAGATGATTCGGGGACAAAACAGTGAAAATGGACAAAAAGGGTAAAACTGTCATTTGGCACATCGCGACCGCTAAAGTGCACCGATGTCTGCTAACGTGCACCAGGACACGTGTCACAATCAGAGAATATTTGCTAAAATGTGCCTTGCTAACGAGCGTCATTTGCGAAAGTGCACTGAATCTGCTAACGTGCGCCTGCCACGTGTCAACATCTCAGGAAATCTGCTAATGTGCGTCATGACACGTGTCACTATCATATGCTATACCGACAATCATCATCGCCACGTCATCACAATTATTGAATTAATCACTCAGCTGTGCCACATGTCGTCGTCTCCATAATTTGCACCGCAAATCACGGCGCATCGCGACACACAATGGCAATGCATCGCGACTTGCGGGCCAACTTCTATGCAATGTGTCGCGATGCGCGGGCCAAATTTCAGATTTGAATTCATGCTTTATTCTATGTAATTCCTTAAGAATACTAAGAAGATTGTATCTTGTTTGTTTATTTACAGTTTTCAATAATTAATTTCCGCATTTTCACTTTCTTTTCTTTACTTTTCAGTCTTTACTTTCTGCAATTTACTTTTACGCATTAGTACTTTCCTTTCTTTACTTTTCAGTCTTTACTTTTCAGTAATGAGGAGGTAACACCCACCTGCTGGGGTAAAAGGTAAGCTTTTATTACTAATATTTAGATTAATCTCCTTAATTATAATATATAAATATTTAAAACCTGACTTATTGAGGATACCGCTTTATTGGTC
The DNA here is from genome assembly GCA_019454045.1 of Zanthoxylum bungeanum. Lineage (NCBI taxonomy): Eukaryota > Viridiplantae > Streptophyta > Magnoliopsida > Sapindales > Rutaceae > Zanthoxylum > Zanthoxylum bungeanum. The sequence continues at coordinate 66,941 of SKCR01030503.1, forward strand.
GGTTGGTAATGATTGAAATTGGTTTTAAACTTGACTAAACTGAATACCGCCTGATTGGTCGGTTGGTAATTAATTATTAATTTGATTTAATCAGGATACCGCCTATATGGCTGGTTGGTAATTATCACGCAAAGTTTATATATTATAATAAATGAGATATCTAAAATAGTAATGATAAAAGTGGATCCTTTTACTCTAGCATTTTCTTTTGTTGTATTTTTACATTTTTAATTTCCAGCATTTACTTTTCCGCTTTTACTTTCCGTCTTTTACTTTTCAGCATTTACTTTATGTCTTTTATTTTATTTAAGCTTTTACTGGCCTTAGATATGTGTCGTAGCTAAACTTATTATCTGGGGTTGTGATGAATTCCAATATCACCTGTTTATAAGGGGTTATTTTATAGTTTCGGTAATATAAGGGTTTACTTATTAAGTCTTAAGCTTAATACTTCTTGTTAACTGGCCACTAATAAGATTGATTCGGGTAAAACTTATAATAAACTTGACAAAGGAATTTCAGGTTTTAGCCTTAGACTTAATATCTCACAATCTTCCTTGAGGATATATAACCCTTTAATAGATTCCCGTACATGATAGACATATACCTGTCGGGCGGGGGTAGTGTAGGCACTGGATTTTTGCATGTAAGTCCCGATGATGAGTCTCATTTGGAGGCACTACCTTTTAAATCGTGGAAGTCGCGGGAAACGGTTGTCGGAAGGGAAACGTAAAGAATTGACGTTTTTGATTTGATTCGTTGCTAGCTTCGGGCTCACTTGTGGACCTTTGTTTTAAAATTCACTTAACCTTGGCCCAAACCATCACTAAGACACACACCAAGCCCATCTCACCCAAGCCCAATCCAAAAAAAATTAAAACATGTCACAAAATAAATTAAAACCAATTCAATTAAATTAAATTAAATTAAAACCAATTAAATTGAAATTAAATTAAATTCCAAAATTAAAATAAATCACTTCCTAATTTTAATAAAATCTTGTCTCCAATCAAATAATAGGTTTTCCTTGTATGACATTAATTGGTGTCCTTCCTATTCAAGCACATGGAACCCTAGCCTTTGTCTATAAAAGAAACCCAAAACCAACACTCCCCCTCTCTCTCCAACTCACGCATACACAAAGAGAAAAAGCCTAGCCATTCACGCCCAACTCAAAGACAAGCACAAGGAATTTCTCTTCTCCTCCTTCACTCTCTAGAACCGTATACACATCCCCATAAACACCATCCACCACCAAAAATCACAAACCAAAAACACCACCCTCCATACACCGAAAACAGCCTCCTTCACTACCCAAAACCGAGCACACAAACCCCTCAAAACAGTCCCCATTGCCGCAATAAAACATATCCCTAGAACCCCCGAAATAGTCCCCTAACGCCACCAAAACTGCATCACCGAAACAGTCACAAAACCCCACTGTAACCACCGAAATCTGCCCCCTAAATAGCCCTTGTATCACCGAAAATATTCACCCCTATACTGCCCCTGCATCACCAAAACAGCCCCTGAAAATTCCCCCTACATTACCGAAAAATACAGCCCAAAACAGTTCACATCATTACCGAAAAACAACAGCACTGTACCTCTGAAACTTCCGAAAAACACACCCAAAACAATAGCCTAAAATACCTAAAACAGTGAACAAAAACTGCACTTTAAAACCCCTAAATAACCGCATAAAATAGCAGCCCCTAGACCTCTTAAAAAATGCAAAAATAGTGGTCTTATACAGCAAAAATAGTGACTGAAAAATAGCAGCAAAAACTGCAGTGAAATGTTGGAAAATAGCAGACCGAGCAGTGAAAACAGTGAGGAAAGACGCAAACCAGTGAACCAGAAAAGTTACGGAGCGTTAGCCCTTCCGATCACCGTGTAACGTGAGTCCGAGAGTCGACGTAAAAGGTTAGACCTGAGGGCACTTTTTACATCTATTTTCATTCGTATTTTTATTGTTTATTATTTGCATGAGTATTGTGGAATGATGTGTGTTGTGGCCCTTGAATAAAATGGAAAATGTGTTGCCTCTTGTGGTATATAGGATGGAAACCCAGCTGTAAACTCCGTAGCCGAATCCGAATGGATGGTAGTGCGGTCTGTACTTGGGATACAACTCCACATACCACTCGAGCAAACGGCACATATTTCGATTTATTTTGTCTTGTTTGTTTATTATCCGTTATTTAATTTCTGCATGTTATTTGTTTGTGTAATGATGAGATAAAGCGCATGGGCTTAGTAAGTTGGATTAAAGGTCCTCCATTTCGAAGGGTTAAAATCCTTTACCACGATGCTTTTCCGCGCGGGATGATGTATATTCGGTTGAACGTAAAATGTGTTCAATCGGGTATACAAAGTCCGATATTGTTGTCTTTATTTTTTTATATGCAATATATATTAGCGCATGGGCTTAGTAAGTTGGATTAAAGGTCCTCCATGTCGAGGGGTTAAAATCCTTTACCACGATGCTTTGCCGCGCCGGATGATGTATATTCGGTCGAATGTAAGATATGTTCAATCGGGTATACGAAGTCCGATATTGTTGTCTTTATTTTTTATATGCATTATGTTATTAGCGCATGGGCTTAGTAAGTTGGATTAAAGGTCCTCCATGTCGAGGGGTTAAAATATTATACCATGATGCTTTGCCGCGCAGGATGATGTATATTCGGTCGAATGTAAGATGTGTTCAATCGGGTATACAAAGTCCGATATTGTTGTCTTTATTTTTATATGCATTATGTTATTAGCGCATGGACTTAGTAAGTTGGATTAAAGGTCCTCCATGTCGAGGGGTTAAAAGCCTTTACCACGATGTTTTGCTGCGCCGGATAATGTATATTCGGTTGAATGTAAGACGTGTCCAGTCGGGGATACGAAGTCCAATATTGTTGTCTTTACTTTTATATGCATTATGATGTGATGCGCAAAGGCTTAGTAAGTTGGATTAAAGGTCCTCTATTTGGAGGGATAAAAAGCCTACGGTCTACCTTTTCCACGATACTTCGCCACGCCTTTTATTTCGTTATTTGCTTTTCTTTGTATGTCATCTTCTTGCATAATCATGCATCATGTTGTATCGCGCATGGGCAAATCAAGTTGGATTAAAGGTCCTCCACTTTGAGTTATAGAAAGCCTACGGGCTACCTTTGCCAAGATATTTTGCCGCGCCGGATAAAGTGAATTCGATTGAATGTGAGATACGTTCAATCGGACACTTGAAGTCCTATATAGATGTGGGCATATGTCGCATCTCTTTTCTTTCACTTCCATTATTTATCTTTCAAATCGCATCATGGCACGTTTATTTTGATGTACAATTGCCTCTTTGGTTATTTCTTTACATTATATACCTAATTGTTTCTCTTTATTACATATGATTGTGCAACTGCCATTTGTTTGCATTTCCGTGTCCATGAATGTAATGTGCTTATGACATTGTATGCTTGTCGTATTTCAATTTATCTTTATGCATGCAAATTCGGACATAGATTATATGCAAATAGGTTGTATGCAAATTTGGACATAGATTCTATGCAAATAGGTTGTATGCAAATTTGGACATAGATTGTATGTAAATAGGTTTTATGCAAATTTGGACATAGATTATATGCAAATAGGTTGTATGCAAATATGAAAATACGTTACATGTGAACTTAGATGAACTTTTGATTTATGCGTGTGAACTTAGAAATAGAATACCCTTAGGAATATATGTTGCTAGACTCGATTAAATTATTGCACAAATCATTTTATTACAAGTGGCATAAGTAAGGGACCATTCCGAACCCAACAGTTTGAGGTCTTCCCTTGCGAGGGGTGAGTGCGGCCTTAAATCATTTTCCCGGTTTACACCGGGTGGCGACTCATTTATTCTCCGGTTTAGTCCCCCGCGGGATACTCCGTACTCCCAACCGGGCCGCGAGATCGGAACAGCATGCGTCACCCAGTTTCTGTGTCCTACAGTCTGGCGACTCCACTGGAGATAGAGAATCGACCCCGAAATAATGTCTTGTAATATTATGATTTGTGCTTTAAGTTAACCGTTCCTATAGTGGGTTGAAAGGGGTTTAATCAATGGCACTTTTAAGGTTAGGTAATGGTTTGGTGTCTTCCTTCACTCACTACCTTTCTATAAGGAAAAGCTGTGAAGGCATCTAGATAATCATCTACTCGTAGCCTACTGTGATGGACTAATTTGGAGGACTCGTTGTTTATTCCTGACACCAAGCGATAAGAGCCTAAGAGGCTTGGGTACTTAAGAGAGCCTCACTCCACCCTTTCTCTGGGGAATCTACAATGGGAAGTCCATTTGACAGTTAGTCACATGCCATAACTCGTTGGCACGTACCTTAAGGTATAAAAAAGGTGCGCTCACTTGGTCACTTGAACCATTGAGTTGGGAGTCCTAGTTATGGGCAATCCTTCGTCAGCGAGAACCTTTGTCCGCACTCCCGTAAACCCACATGTGAACCTTAGTCGTAAAACTAGTAGAAATTATTTGGGGCCATTGTTATTTAGATTCAGTTGGACTTCTTGTCAGAAATGCGAACTTGTTGGGCCATTTAAACTGGGATGAGTTCGTATCTTATGACAATTGGGCCAAAAGCTTCTGAAATGCCGGGGGCCACACTGTACAAATTATTTCTTTATGCTTGTGTTTTGGACCATCGTTATTTGGATCAGTTGGACTTTTTGTAAAGAGATGTGGACTCTTTGGGCCCATTTAAACTGGGACGAGTTCATGTCCTTTGACAGTTGGGCCAAAAGCTTCTAAAATGCTGATGGGCCATTTTATGTGTGGGCCTCTCATCATTTGGAGTTGTTTAGCCACGTCGTTGGAAAATGTAAACCTGTTGGGCGTTTTCAATTGGGACAAGTTTGCACCGTGCAATGGCGTGGTTGAACACTTTAAAATGATAATGGGCCAACTAGTATAAAGTTTTATGGGCTTATAAATTACATGCATTGCACGCATACATGCTAACTGAGAATTTTAAAGAGAAATATCATAGATTCCTGTTGGGTTAGTAAAGAGGGAAGACTCACCAAAAGGCTGTCAGCAAATATGAGTGAATCAGAAAATGAGGTATCCTGTATGGATCAGTTGGAAAAACAGTCTCACCAAGATTACTGAACAGTTGTAAGCCTTGACTGCTGCTATGGCAAAGATGATTGTGCCCCATACTGGGGGAAATTCTGAGAATGTGAGGCGGTGAGGAGCCTCCAAACGGGTTGGGGGATGACATCCCCACTTTGGATGATGGTATGGCTGAATATGCGGCAGGCAGAATGGTTGGGTCTCAGGCAGAATTACAGAAACTTCAAGATCAGATGAAGTCAGTTACCAGTAAACTGAAGGGGAAACATGAGGACTTGTTGGATTATGAGGCGTTGACCTTCGAAGAACAGCTGCCAGCTCAGTTTAAGATGCCTGATATGGCTAAGTTCAACGGGAACGGGGACCCGAGGGTCCATCTACGGTAATATGTCTCAGTGATGAGTTCAGTGGGCCTGTCACAACGCCAAGTCCAAATGATGTTTGGGATGTCACTCGAGGGGGCTCCCGTGGTGTGGTATCACGGTCTTGAGAAAAAGGTTAAAGAAGATTCGATGGAGTTGGCCGATACCTTCTTAAAACAGTACGTCACAGACCTGGAGATCGATTTGTCACTCCGCGATTTGGAGAATACTAAGCAAAAGTCGGAGGAAAGCTTTAAAGATTATGTAGACCGCTGGAGAGGTCAGCTTTTGAAAATACAGACTCGGCCTTCAGAGAAAGACCAGATCAAGATGATCATCAAGGGCACCAAGCCCTCTATTTATGGTAAGCTGAGGAGGATGACTTCGATGATCGTTGATTTTCGACAGTTGAGAGAGACTGTTATGGATATTGAGGAGGAAGAGGCCGAGAACATAAAGTTTTATGACCAGAATATGAGAACTTTTGGAGGGCCTTCCGAAACCAATCCCACTACTGCCGAAGTCGCTGCCATCAGAAACAGGCAATTCTCCAACCCTGGTAGACCTTTGTCGAAGGTGTTTGAAAAGTTACAGGGACAAGGACTCTTGAAACCTTAGAAGGCAAACCACTTCCACACCCCCACCGCCACACATAAATGTGAACCTTTATTGTCACTTCCACCAGCTACATGGCCATGACACTGACAACTGCACCCGCCTCAGGCATGAAATTCAAGATCTCATAGATTCCCATAAAATACCCGACCCAGGAAAAGAACAACCCAACACACACAGAAACCCTCTACCAAACTACCACTCTGTTCCACCACCCACCTACATGATCAACTCTGGATTGCCCGAAACTTTTGTCCTCCAAACCCTCAACCATCAAGCGTCTCACATGGATGACAGTGAAGAACCATAGGCCAACGAAGAAGGCAGTGCTGCGGATGATGGAGTTGTTCCTCCTAGTCTATTTGATCCAGCATTTTTAAATAAAGACATCGATTTTGTTTACTTGTTCGAACTTTTTTCTCAACGATAATAAAGACGTTCATTTCATTTACTTGCCTAAGCCTCTTCCTGCAATATGAGTATATTTGACAAAATCATTAAACCTTGGTACTATGATACTCAGCGATATTTAGAACACGGGGAATCTTTGAAAGAAGCAAGCAGAAAATATAAGATAGCCATTATGAAAGTGGGAAATAAGGGCAGTAAGACTGTCAGATTTGGAAGGGAACGAGTTCACCAAGCCGATCAATGATGACAGATTGAAGCTGTACTTTGCTTGAGGAAGAGAAGAATGGTCACCATAGGAATTGCAGAAGAACCTAACCCAACGGGATAGAAAATTCACTCATACATGCATGCATACACGTAACATATTTTGCATTCTTTTTTGTGTTTGTTTTGTTCTGTATTCACAGGTTTCAAGAAGAAAAAGAGGGAAAGCGGCAAAGACAAGCCAATCAGAATCAGCCAACATATGAGTAGTAGTTTCAGGGATGAGTCCCAGGGTTGAGGCCCTTATCAGTTTCAGCCTTGGGATGAGTCCCAGGGGCGAGGCCCAAATCATTATCAGTTTGGGGTGAGGCCCACATCAGCATCAGTCTGGGGGGCGAGGCCCATATTAGCATCAGTATAATTCTTACCGGGTATGGCACTCTGGGGGCGAGGCCCACATCATTATCAGTATCAGTCTTGCCGGGAATGGCACTCGAGAATGGAGCACAGTTCAAGAATGAACAAGCCGATAATGGCACTCCGAGAATGGAACACAGTTCGAGAATGAACAAGCCGGGAATGGCACTCCGAGAATGGAGCACACAGTTCGGGAATGAACAAGCCGGGAATGGCACTCCGAGAATGGAGCACAGTTCGCGAATGAACAAGCCGAGAATGGCACTCCAAGAATGGAGCACAGTTCGAGAATGAACAAGCCGGGAATGACACTCTGAGAATGGAGCACTGTTCGAGAATGAACAAGCCGAGAATGGCACTCCGAGAATGGAGCACAGTTCGGGAATGAACAAGCCGAGAATGGCACTCCGAGACTGGAGCACGGTCCGGGAATGGACCGCCTCACAGTAACGGTTCGAGAATGGACCACCTCTCATCAACCCGGTTCGAGAATGTACCACCTCACAACAAAATCAACTCAACTCAGCACATGGCAAGTCAAGTGGCAGCTGGCGAGCCAGGTAAGTAAAAATGCATTGCATAACTTTGATAGGTTATTCTTGTCACACACTGAACAAGTCCCATCAAAGTGGGGGAGACTGTAGGCACTGCATTTTTACATGTAAGTCCCGATGATGAGTCTCATTTGGAGGCACTACCTTTTAAGTCGCTGAAGTCGCGGGAAACGATTATCGGAAGGGAAACGTCAAGAATTGACGTTTTTGATTTGATTCTTTGCTTACCTTCGGGCTCGCTTGTGGACCTTTGTTTTAAAATTCACTTAACCTTGGCCCAAACCATCACTAAGACACACACCAAGCCCATCTCACCCAAGCCCAATCCAAAAATAATTAAAACATGTCACAAATTAAAATTAAAACCAATTAAATTAAATTAAATTAAATTAAAACCAATTAAATTGAAATTAAATTAAATTAAAATCTAATTAAATTAAATTCCAAAATTAAAATAAATCACTTCCTAATTTTAATAAAATCTTGTCTCCAATGAAATAATAGGTTTTCCTTGTATGACACTAATTGGTCTCCTTCCTATTCAAGCACATGGAAACCCTAGCCTTTGTCTATAAAAGAAACCCAAAACCAACACTCCCCCTCTCTCTCCGACTCACGCATACACAAAGAGAAAAAGCCTAGCCATTCACGTCCAACTCAAAGACAAGCACAAGAAATTTCTCTTCTCCTCATTCACTCTCAAGAACCGTATAGACATCCCCCTAAACACCATCCACCACCGAAAATCACCAGCCGAAAACACCACCCTCCATACACGCAAAACAGCCTCTTTCACTAACCAAAACCGAGCACACAAACCCCTCAAAACAGTCCACATTGCTGCAATAAAACATATCCCTAGAACCCCCGAAACAGTCCCATAAGGCCACCAAAACTGTATCACCGAAACAGTCACAAAACCACACTGTAACCACTGAAATCTGCCCCTAAATAGCCCTTGTATCACCGAAAAGCTACACCCCTATACAACCCCTGCATCACCAAAACAGCCCCTGAAAATTCCCCCTACAATACCGAAAATAAAGCCTAAAACAGTGACTGAAAACAGACAGCAAAAACAGCAGCGAAACATTGGAAAACAGTAGCCCGAGCAGTGAAAACAGTGAGGAAAGACGCAAACCAATGAACCAGAAAAGTTACGGAGCGTTAGCCTTTCCGATCACCGTGTAACGAGAGTCCGAGAGTCGACGTAAAAGGTTAGACCTGAGGGCACTTTTTACATCTATTTTCATTCGTATTTTTATTGTTTATTATTTGCATGAGTATTGTGGAATGATGTGTGTTGTGGCCCTTGAATAAAATGGAAAATGTGTCGCCTCTTGTGGTATATAGGATGGAAACCCAGATGTAAACTACGTAGCCGAATCCGAATGGACGGTAGTGCGGTCTGTACTTGAGATACAACTCCACGTACCACTCGAGCAAACGGCACGTATTTCGATTTATTTTGTCTTGTTTGTTTATTATCCGTTATTTAATTTCTGCATGTTATTTGTTTGTGTAATGATGAGATAAAACGCATGGGCTTAGTAAGTTGGATTAAAGGTCCTCCATTTCGAAGGGTTAAAATCCTTTACCACGATGCTTTGCCGCGCGGGATGATGTATATTCGGTTGAATGTAAGATGTGTTCAATCGGGTATACAAAGTCCGATATTGTTGTCTTTATTTTTTATATGCATTATGTTATTAGCGTATTGGCTTAGTAAGTTGGATTAAAGGTCCTCCATGTCGAGGGGTTAAAATCCTTTACCATAATACTTTGCCGCGCCGGATGATGTATATTCGATCGAATGTAAGATGTGTTCAATCGGGTATACGAAGTCCGATATTGTTGTCTTTATTTTTTATATGCTTATGTTATTAGCGCCTGGGCTTAGTAAGTTTGATTAAAGGTCCTCAATGTCGAGGGGTAAAATCCTTTACCACGATGTTTTGCCGCGCCGGATGATGTATATTCGGTTGAATGTAAGATATGTTCAATTGGGTATACGAAGTCTGATATTGTGGTCTTTATTTTTTATATGCATTATGTTATTAGCGCATGGGCTTAGTAAGTTGGATTAAAGGTCCTCCATGTCGAGGGGTTAAAATCCTTTACCACGATGCTTTGCCGCGCCGGATGATGTATATTCGGTCGAATGTAAGATGTGTTCAATCGGGTATACGAAGTCCGATATTGTTGTATTTATTTTTATATGCATTATGTTATTAGCGCATGGACTTAGTAAGTTGGATTAAAGGTCCTCCATGTCGAGGGGTTAAAAGCCTTTACCACGATGCTTTGCCGCGCCGGATAATGTATATTATGTTGAATGTAAGACGTGTCCAGTTGGGGATACGAAGTCCAATATTGTTGTCTTTACTTTTATATGCATTATGATGTGATGCGCATGGCTTAGTAAGTTGGATTAAAGGTCCTCTATTTGGAGGGATAAAAAGCCTACGGTCTACCTTTACCACGATACTTCGCCACACCTTTTATTTCGTTATTTACTTTTCTTTGTATGTCATCTTCTTGCATAATCATGCATCATGTTGTATCGCGCATGGGCAAATCAAGTTGGATTAAAGGTCCTCCACTTTGAGTCATAGAAAGCCTACGGGCTACCTTTGCCACGACATTTTGCCGCGCCGGACAAAGTGCATTCGATTGAATGTGAGATACGTTCAATCGGACACTTGAAGTCTTATATAAATGTGGGCATATGTCGCATATCTTTTCTTTCACTTCCATTATTTATCTTTCAAATCGCATCATGGCACATTTATTTTGATGTACAATTGCCTCTTTGGTTATTTCTTTGCATTATATACCTAATTGTTTCTCTTTATTACGTATGATTGTGCAACTGCCATTTGTTTGCATTTTTTTGTCCATGAATGTAATGTGCTTATGACATTGTATGCTGCCGTATTTCAATTTATCTTTATGCATGCAAATTCGAACATAGATCACATGCAAATAGGTCGTATGCAAATTTGGACATAGATTGTATGCAAATAGGTTGTATGCAAATTTGGACATAGATTGTATGCAAATAGGTTGTATGCAAATTTGAACATAGATTGTATGCAAATAGGTTGTATGCAAATTTGGACATAGATTGTATGTAAATAGGTTGTATGCAAATTTGGACATGGATTATTTGCAAATAGGTTGTTTGCAAATATGAAAATGTGTTACATGTGAACTTAGATGAACTTTTGATTTATGCGTGCGAACTTAGAAATAGAATCCCTTAGGAATATATGTTGCTAGACTCGATTAAATTATTGCACAAATCATTTTATTACAAGTGGCATAAGTAAGAGACCATTCCGAACCCAACGGTTTGAGGTCTTCCCTTGCGAGGGGTGAGTGCGGCCTTAATCAATTTTTTCCCGGTTCACACCGGGTGGCGACTCCTTTATTCTCCGGTTTAGTCCCCCGCGGGCTACTCCGTACTCCCAACCGGGCCGCGAGCCGGAACATCATGCGTCGCCCAGTTTCTGTGTCCTACAGGTAGCCATAATTGGTACTTAATCTTAATGAATTCAGGTAACTTGGTTGGCATAGACATATGATTAATTGAGTTACACTGGGTATTTGCATCTGACCATCGACAAAGGCTTTTGCAGAATTTCGTATTCCAGGTTAGTAAACCATTATATTACACAAACATAAAATAACCACTTCATCTTTTAAAAGATATTGGAAATATTCACAACCCTGGATAGTTTAATAATATTGAATTTTCCTTAATTTCCTTTTGCACAATTTTATTTTCTGTTTTAAGTTTAAAGTCACCATCCAATCAAAACAACCAATCTGTTAGATACTTGTAAGCATTTGGCTTCATAAATTAATAGCTTAGGTATTAAGTCCTCGTGGGATCAATACTTTTTATACTACTTGAACGATACGTGCACTTGCGTTATACGCGTGTTCTTGCACCGGTCACGTTTTTGGCGCCGTTGCCGGGGACTTATTTATCTTTCACTATTAGTTTTGAGGTTAGATACCTTTACTTGTATCTAATTTTCTTTTTACTTATTATTTCTGTTTCCTTGTGTTTCAGGTTCTCAGACACTACATGAGACGAACCAGAAGCTTTGAAATCTGACCGCTTGACCCAGAGATTGAAAGAACCATCAGACAATTGAGAATGGAAAGGCGAGGAGAAGGCCAATAAGCACTGATCAACATGGAACATGAACCTTTGGAAGTTGCACCACCAATTCCCATTCGAGATAGAACCATTCTAGTGGTTGACGGGCCTCATTTCCTGTATTGTACTTCCTCCCTTACCAGCAAATGCGTGTGACATCAAAACATGCATTCAGATGATACATCAGTCAATTCAGTTTGGGAGGAATGCAACTAAAGATCCTAAATGCCCACATCAGCAACTTCCTGGAAGTTTGCGGCACTTTCAACTACAAACCGAGCAGCTGAAGAAGCAATGAGACTGTGGGTTTTTTCCATATTCTTTAAAAGACAGAGCTAAAGCTTGGCTACATTCATTACCAGCAGGTTCCATCATAACTTGGAACACTCTAGCCACCAAATTCCTTGCAAAATATTTTCCATCAGCCAGAACTGCAAAGCTGAGGAATGACATTACATCCTTTGTGCAATATGAGTCGGAATCCCTATGCGAAGCTTGGGAAAGCTACAAGGATTTGCTCAGAAAATGTCCTCACCATGAGATCACAAAGTGGATACAAGTCTAAACTTTCTACAATGGACTTTCTGGAATAATGAGAACCACAATTGATGATCTGCTGGAGGTGTTTTAATGGAAAAAGGAGAAGATCAGACCTGTGACTTAATTGAAGAAATGGCCAACAACAATTCTTTGTGGTTAAAGGCCAACAGAAAGGAGCATGATCCAAAAAATCACAGGAATTTATGAAGTTGGAGCCAACACAGCACTGAATGCCAAGCTGGATATAATTTGCAAAAATCTGGAAACTCTTAACATGAAGGTTAATGGTGGATCCACAAGTTCACCATTTGGAGGAGCACCAAAGTCAGAATCTTACAACCAATAAGAGGAGACAGTGAATTATCCATATTCCAACACCTACAACCCAGGGTGGAGGAATCATTCTAATTTTGCATGGAGCAACAATTCAGGGAAAATGAACTATCCACACCCGAATTCCAACAACCGAACAAAGGCCAGGAGCAAGAACAAGAACCAGGAATAGTAGAAAGTACTGGCCTAGTTAAAAAAATATGATGCTATGTTTCAGAGCCAATCAGCTTCGATTTAAAGCATGGAGAATCAAATTGGGCAACTGGCCAATGCTCAAATTACAGACCGCCAGGTAACCTTCCTAGCAAACAGAACCAATCCAAGGAAACGAGAGACGAGAAGGAGCAATGTTAAGCCATTACCTTGAAAAGCGGTAATGAAATCAATAAAGATGTTGGAATCAAGGAATCCATTGAAGAAGTTCCAAAAGATGCAATTCCACAGAAGGAGGAAAAATAAGCAAAGGAAAAAGGGCAAGAAAGAATCACTTTACCTCCACATTTTCCATAGCGTCTCCAAAAAAACAAACTAGACAAGCAGTTTGCTTGATTCTTGGAGGTCTTCAAAAAACTACATATCAACATTCCATTTGCAGAAGCTTTGGAATAAATTCACAGCTATGTCAAATTTATGAAAGACATTTTGTCACAGAAACAGAGATTGGGAGATTACGAGACAGTAGCATTATAGAAGAATGCAACGCCATTATTCAAGGAAACTTCCCCCAAAGTTGAAAGATCCTGGAAGTTTCACTGTCTCATGCTTCATAGGAGAACATTACATCGGTAAGGCTTTGTGTGATTTAGGTGCTAGTGTTAATTTGATGCCTTTTTCGATTTATAGGAAATTGCAAATTGGAGAAGCAATGCCCACCTCAGTCTCTCTGCAACTTACTGATAGAACTCTAGCATTTCCGAGAGGTGTAGTTGAAGATGTGCTGGTCAAAGTCGACAAACTTATTCTCCCAACAGATTTCATTATCCTTGACATGGAAGCAGACAAAGATGTACCTATTATCTGGGGGAGACCATTCTTGGCTACAGGTCAAACTGTCATTAATGTACAAAAATGAGAAATAACCATGAAAGTGCAAGACCAAGAAGTTACCTTCAATGTTTTCAAAGCCATAAAATTCCAGAGTGAAGAAAAGGAAGATGAATGTTTCAGAAGTGATGTTGTTGATAATATCATCCATGATACTGATACAATTCCCACAGATAAACTTGAAGCTTGCATCACCAACATGACTGACATCGAGCTTGATGCTGAAATTCTGGAATGTATCAAATATCTTGACAAACCATTTCGTTTCAAATCGACACCACAGGTGGAAAGTATGGAACTACGAAGAAAGATCGAATCTAGCCCTCAATTGAAGAATCACTGCAGCTGGAGCTGAAGTTACTCCTGAGCCATCTCAGGTATGCATTCTTAGGAAATTCTTCTGAATTACCTGTAATTATTTCTTCTTCGCTAACATTGGAGCAGGAAGAAAGTTATTGAGAGTGTTACGAGAACACAAGAAAGCCATTGGTTGGACTATAGCAGACTTTCAAGGCATTAGTCCATCATTTTGCATGCACAATATTCTGATGAACGATGAGTACAAACCCACAGTGGAGCATCAACAGAGACTAAATCTAATCATGATGGAGGTCGTGAAGAAAGAAATCATCAAATGGTTGGATGCCGACATCATCTACCCCATCTCTGACAGCACTTGGGTGAGTCCTATGCAATGTGTGCCGAAGAAATGAGGAATTACTGTAGTCACAAATGAAAAGAATGAGCTGATTCCAACAAGAATAGTGACTGGATGGAGAGTATGCATGGACTACCAGAAGCTGAACAAAGCAACAAGGAAATATCATTTTCCGCTACCATTCATTGACCAGATGCTAAACAGATTGGCAGGACATGAGTTCTATTACTTTCTGGATGGATACTCGGGGTACAATCAGATAGCCATCGCCCCAGAAGATGCCATTTGGACTATGTAATGCTCCTGCCAAATTTCAACGTTGCATGATGGCCATCTTCTCAGACATGCTGGAACAAAATATGGAGGTTTTCATGGATGATTCTCTGTGTTGGAGTTTCTTTCGACACTTCTTGTAAAATCTGGAACATGATTACCCAAGATGCGAAAGATACCAACCTGGTACTCAACTGGGAGAAATGCCACTTCATGGTGCAAGAAGACATTGTGCTGGGACATCAGATCTCACAAAAGGAATCGAGGTAGACAAAGTAAAGATGAACAATTGAAAAAAAAACTTACCTTCCAACAACATCTGTCAAAGGGATTCGAAGTTTTTCGAACATGCTGGCTTTACAGGAGATTTATCAAAGAATTCACAAAGATTGCTAAACCTCTATCTAATCTTCTGGAGAAAGATGTGCCTTTAACAACTTCACCAAAGAATGCCACGAAGCTTTTGAGATCCTAAAACAGAAGCTGGTTTCTGCTCCCATCATTGTCGCACCAGACTGTACATTTCCATTTGAGGTGATGTACGCTGCTAGTGATTTTGCTGTAGGTGCAATTTTGGGATAACGCAAGCAACACTTTTCCACACCATTACTACTCTAGCAGATTTCTGAATGAAGCTCAACTCAACTACACAACATTGAAGGAGTTGCTACCAGTTGTGTTCACTTTGATAAATTCCACTATATCTGCTGGGCCCAAATTGGTGTCTACACAGATTCATTCAGCAATCAAATACCTAACCGTAACGAAAGATGTCAAACTTGATTGTGTTGGATAATATGACCCATAGCGTCACTATTTTCACAGAACATTGTGTTGTTGTAGCAAAATTAACTATGTAACAAGGAAATTGCACTCTCATCATTTGTGATTAGATCACCATAGATATATAAATGAAGAGAGGTCCCTATGATTAGTTCCTGGATTGAGATGATATGAGACAGTATCAGTCCACGAAGGATTAATCATTAAATATCCCTAGCCGTAGTATTATCGAGACTGGACATCGATAATGCGGAATAGGCTAGTATTGCACTTGTGCGCGTTGTGAGGGCACAACGACATAGTTCTCATATATAAAGTATTGGATACTTATGCAAGTGCGATAGGAGGTCGTGTTTCACCGATGGTACGGGAAACAGCTTCGCTCTGGATAGACCCCTCGGAATCCCATTGGTATTATGACTATGTGTCTATGGGAGGCCGAAATCAAGGTAGGTGTGTATAGTCTTAACCTGAGACTTACATCGCTAATGCTTACGACAATCGATATACTTTAGTTGAGGTCGTCTAGGACTGTAACCGGTTCTGTGTACGCCAATGCCGGGTATATTGAGAATCGTAGTGTATTGGATGTGATGTCAAGACGGAAGTGTCACTCCAGTCATAATGGAGATGATGTCACGCAGGATACGGTATTAGTGCTCTAAAGTGATGCGCATCCAATCGTGATATTATGACCAGGTCATGAATATCCGATTATAGAGACTAGTTACCAGACATCCGATATGTGTTTCGGACGGGGCAGACACTTATCCAGCCCCAGCCCTAGCACGTGACTATCCGATACTGGGCCGATATGCACAATACATTAGTATACTACGCTTGATACAGATCTTAATATTCTTAAATGGATATGTCCGGAGAATTAGGTAGACTTGGTGCTTTGCTAGGAGTCGACCTTGTCTCGTAAATCGGTAGAACGTAGTACTTGGTACGTACGTGATTCGGATACTCCGACGACCGTATTTACTGCCAGATTATCCGGGGATCTCATGGGTCGCTTCCCGATAATCCACCGATGACGCACAACTCGCACTCTTGAATAATCTGGGATTATATAGAAGAGAGAGAAAATTAATCTAGGATTAATAACGGAGATATTTTATCCGGGATAAAATGTCGTCTAAAGAGAGAGAACGATTAATTCGGAATTAATCGATGTATTAATATATTCGATATATTAGACGAAATTAGATTTCGACGCGGAATTAAAATCAGATTTTAATTCGGGCAAACGAGTTAATTTAGAATTAATTCGTTAGCGACGTAAATAATAATTTCGCCAGGCGCAATTATTTATTTAAATTCGATTGAATTAACGTCGCGACGTAAGCTCGGTATTTCGGAAATATCGAACCCGAACGCGTGAGTGCACGTGGGCCCACTTTCATTTGGAAACGTGGGGCCCACATGACACATGTCATTCTAATGCTTTGCATGTAGATTGTGTACATTGCACTCAATGTCATTGCATGGAGTTTGAGTGTTTGACACTCTAAGCCATTGCATGTTATGTGTCATAATTTTATTATTAATTTAATGAAATTATGGCATAAATATAAATTGATTTTTGGTAAATCATTTTAAAACTTAATACACAATTTTATCTCTCTCAATTTCTCTCTTCTCTCACGGCAATGGTGGCCATTCTTCACTGGTTTTGAACCAGTTTGGCGTGAATAAGGGAAGCAAGAGTGGTTTCTCATGGTGAGAAATCAAGTGCTAGCACACTTTCAAGTCTTGCGAAGGTGGTAGGGAGGTTCGACCATGAGGCGGGACTCATCCGATGGAGTTTGGAGCTTCGTTTTGAGACGAAACTGCCAAGACAGTGAGCATGGACTGGTTGCAGTAAGCTACCAAGGCAGTGCGTTTTTGGGCATGATTCGTCTTCAAATCGACATAACCGATCAATGTAAGTATTCCGCTATCTTCATTGGTGTATTCACGCATGTTTTCATGTCTTGATTTGATCTTGGGACCTTAGAAAAACCAACAATGGCATCAAGAGCTAATGTTGCAAGCATGAAATTTGTAGGGTTTAAAATTTGGGTAAATTTGTTGAGCATGATTTGAATAAATTGCTTGTTTGAGTATGCTTATAACATGTTTAATTGCATTTTGGTTGGACAATTTATTGAAAATTGATTTGGAATAATTTTCCCCAATTTATTCATGTTGGCCGAATGTGTAGGAGTCTTGGAGTTCTTGGAATTTTTCATTTTAATTCATTGGATGAGTTTAATGTATAGGATGATGTTAATTTGAAGTCAATTTGATTGAATTTTGAATTGAACAAAAACCCCAATTTCCTTACCTTGGCCGAATGTATAGCCCTATGAATGTCTTGGTAATTTTGATTTTATGAACATTGGATGTATGAAATCATTCGGGAAGTTAATACGTTGTCGATTGTGTAATTAATCGGATTTGAATTCAAATCGGACAAAATAACCTTCCTTGGCCGAGAGCTTGAAGCATGTTTATGGGTTTGATTTTTCAATTTGTGTGTTGGACATGTGATAATGAATTAAGCATGATTAATTGGACTAATATGGTGTTTTAGAAAATGTTGATTTAGTTGATTGATCATGTATATACACTTTGGTAATTAAATTGGGAAAATTGGATTTTTTGAATTTAATTATTGGGCCTAATTTTGGAAATTGGATTTAAATGTTGTATTTGGGCCTATTGGGCTTGATTTATCAAGTTTGGTTTAGGCCAAATGGATTGGATCCAATTGGGCCCAAAACCTTGACCATAAAGCCCCAATGCGACTTAATGAACCTTTAAAGTTCAATTGGGCCTAATGGGCCAAGATTGATTTATGGGCTTATGGGGTAAATCCCGGATTGGACTTTGGTTATCGGTTTGACCCGAGTTGACCAAAAGTCCACGCCTTAAGAAATCAATCAAAAGCCCATTGGACTTTAATTGAATTGACGTTGGACGTTAATCGGTCTTTGAGACGCGTTACGATTAGATTTGGAATTTAAATCGTAAAAGGTTTATTAAATAAAAGTGTAATATTTAATTTGGAATTGAATAGTGAATTAGTATTAAATACATGTTAAATTAGATTTAATGATGTAGTTTAATTTAATTCATGAATTCGTACTTTAAGTACTTATTCGCAAAAACGAGTTTGACTCGAACAAAATCAAATCGTTGTTTGAACATTGGATGATCACTTAATTATCAGATTAATTAATTTGATTAGATTGATTGATAGCATGCTTATGTGTGTGAATACGTGGTTGTGTTGAATGAATAATGTATATCGGATGGATATTAGTCGGGTGGGCAATTTTAGAATTGTTGTAATAAATTCGATTTATTAAATTGGACCTGCGTGTCCAGCCTTATCACCTTCTTTCTCTTTGTATTCTCTTCTCACCTATTCCCCTCTATGTATATGAGGTTTCTTTAGAAGTGTAGTGTAACGGGTAGAAGTAGTACAAGTGCTAGCTTGAGTGAGAAAGGGAGAGATTTGATCTAGGATCAATGTTAAGTATCCATCCGCATATCATTATTATTTTTTTTTCATACTCGCTTTATTATGTATTTAGAATGCATGTTTAAGGGTGTATGATGATGAGACCTAACAAAGATAATTAAATTGGTAGCCAATTTGCACGCGAAAAACCCTCGTTAAATATCAAGCGTTTATTTTCCTTCCATTGAGTGATTCTTACTCAAGATCCGAGATTGGCAGGGGTTGTTGGCCAAAGTCAAGCCCTTGTCCGTCAAAGATGTGTTTTAATCACGAGGCTTTGTTCCATATCGGTGTCGTGTCCAAGTTGTGGTTTGTTGGCCAAAGTCAAGACCACTTCTTGTCCATTGACATTGATTACGAAGCTTCCATGTCAATGGGTCCGCGCTTGACTGGGATCACTAGGTTTGTTGTGCCAAAGCCAAGGCCTAGTTGATTCAGAGGAAAAAGGTTAGGGTATACATTCGATGTATAGGCATATATAAGATATATGTTTGGGACTTGGATGTCCACCTACTGGATCTAGGAGTTGGATGAGATCCAATTGATCTTCGAGATCTACCTAGTTAATTATCATACAATTTGTTGGCCAAAGTCAAGATTGTGTGATATTTAACGGGATCCTAGCCCACTAGGAAACACGGTTTCCCGAGTACTCGACAGAGGGTTAGAGGCGACGAAAAATAGTGGGAGGCAAGTATTGAATTTGCAACATTCGTTCGAATACTCGCTAAACCGCTCATTTTATTTTACTCGTCATATTTATTAAAAGTATTAGTTGGACTAATATTTTATGTTGTTTTAAATATATATATAGTTGGACTATATACAAACTCATTCAATATATAGTTGATTTTATAATTGGATTATAGTAATCAATATAATTGAATTAAAATGATAGTTGATTTTATAATTAGATTATAGTAATCAATATTAAAATATAGTTGATTAAATAATTGGATTATTGTAATCATTATAATAAATAGTACCTTATTAAATTGATTAAATAGTTGGACTATTGAAATCAAGAAAGAATTGAAAAGTTGAATATTTAAAATATATAATCATTGGATTAAATGCTTTAAATGATTTAATTTTCAATTGGGAATTAATAATAGGTTAATTTATTTGATAAAATAACTTATTATGACTAAGCCCATATTAAGCAAATAGTAGAGCATAAAGTCTTTGGAAGATTTATGTGATGATGACTTTAGTGCTTAATTAATATACTTATAATAATCTATCTTTAGATTTAAAAGTATTAAAGTTGCAATTAATTGACTATTCTAGTGGAGAAAAGTCAAAGTTTGCAATTGGGCATGTAGCACAAGGTGCATATCATTTCGATATTCTAAAACCCAAGGCTTGGCCAAAGGTTTGTGAAATATTGAAAAGATAATTGACATATCCCAAAGTGACTACCATTTGGATATGGAAGACACGAAGGAATTAAAGATAGGGCGAGGCTCTAACTTTAAAAAATATTGTCAAAGTTATGTTTACTACTAGTATTGAAATTGGATTTTAAATACTTAGTGTGGTACATAATAATATATGTATTGACGTTCAGAATCCGCTGTGAGCTGGATACTGGCTTCAAGCCGAGATTTCTCTGCGAATGGAAACGGGACGAAAGTCGCTGTTTCGACCGTAGATACCTAAGTTTAGGAACTACCCTTGGGTATGTACTTAAATTAGGAAATGTTATAATGTAACTAGTTTGACTAGAGACATTATCTCTATATCAGTGTTTAATCCGATGCGGATAAAACCTTTATATTCTAGAACACTAAAGTGTTTCATTATATAAAGATGATACTGAGATAAATACATTGGATGTAAATAACAGAATTATATTTTGAATATAATAAAATCTCAAACATATAAAATGACAAATAAATAGCTTAAATTGATTTGATCAATGGAGACTTATTTGTGGCATTGTTGTCTAGGACACAATTAAACAAGACTTGTATATCCACACCTTTAAGAGTGGGTACTAGGACTGATTTGACTATTCAAATAAGGTCTACGAATCTAGTTTATTAGGTTAAATACCTAAAATACTATTTACTTGGTAATAGTAAAAGGGCCACCGATCTGTTAGCCCTATTCATGGTGAATTAAGTGGGCCCATATCTAGCTAGGCTAGATGTGAACATGAATATTTCGTGACCTTAACGGATGTAGCATCACGTTGTGGTTATGTGTTTCTTTTGAAGAACACAGATCGGAAACTTTTGAAGTTTCGACACGAAGAAAACAAACAGATCGGCTATAGTGTTATTCCGCCACGGTAAGACCGAAATGGAAAATACTTAAGCAGTAAGTTTCATATATAAATGAAAGAGTACGGTGTTCTTTGTGAGGACTCCTCCCGAGACACGTCAGTTAGACGGTGTGTCTGAACTAAAACCGAATTTTTGTTGGACATGATAAGGTTATCACGAGTCGCTCTGAGCTACAATTTCCTTCAACAGGATATGTATTAACAGTGCAAAACTTATTTAGAATAAGGTTCCATATAAATCTGTTTGACAGATATCATATAGGATATGAACAGGAAGAAACGAGGTTTCTCATTCCTGATAATTTGGGTATGCGAGGCATAGCGTTTGGATGATACCAAACTAAGGACCCAAATGGATAAGTGCCAATATAGGTTATCCTAAGGGAAACCTTAATATAGTACTTATAAATCCCACAAGAGAACAATGTAATTGTTGCTCACCATGCGGTTTTCCTGAGAGGAATACCGATATGCAGTGGTCAGTGGGAGGATAGTGATACTCGATGAAAATCGGAGTAATACTGTTCAAGGCACGAAGTCCTTAATGGAACACAAACAGTTCATCTATGATGAAACTATACCATTAATCTTCAAATACACAGAAACTAGTAGATCGGATAGAGTCAGAAAACACCTAGGGTATGGGTTTCTGATCTAACCTCATAAAGATGTCAATCTTATGGAGGTACCATCCGACTACGTTATGAGGAAGTAATACGAGGTATTGACTCCCTGTTATGGCAAAGTGCCATGAGTCCGAAATGGATTCCATGTATAACAACTATGTTTTGGATACTAGTTGTTGTACCACAAGGCATTGTGCCTATGGTACATTAAACGTCTTCAAGGAAGACATACATGGAAGGCAACATACCAACGTACAAACTAAGGTTTTGACGGAAAGGTATCGTTATCAACATTGTGTTAATAACGGTTCAACCTTTTTACCTGTTGCCATGGTAAATCCATTTTGAAAGATGCTTGAAATAACTATATATTTCATTATGAAATATGTCAGTTACAAATCAAAATCGCTTTCCTGAAAAGAAACCTTTTGGAGGATGTTTACAACATCCTGACGATTTTGTATAACCGACAAACAAGGTTTGCGGGTTATTCGATCCATGTTTGGATCAATGCAAGCATAAGGTTCTTGGAACTGACGTTTTGAAATAATCATAATGGTTTATGATTTGACTCAAAACGAAATAATTCTTGTGTATATAAGGAGGTTAGTGGGAGAGCGCACTGACAGTGAAATTCCCATAAAGCAATTGGTGAAAGCTTGGCTTTCATAAATATTCTTTCATAGAAATTCTCCGTAGAATTCTGGGGAGTAACAACCTTTATTCAAGGAATAAAGATCTACTGGGATAGATTTGGAGTTGTTAACACTCTCTGGGAAATTGTACATTTAAAATGTACTTGTATTGGTGTCTCATACGCTTCGAGCATATGGAGTCACAATCGGGTCAATCCAAGTGATAGTCACTGGATTGAAGTTAAGAACATCTGTTAGTATCTCTGAGAACTAAAGATGCTATCTTTAACTATGGAGAAGGAGAACTTGAAGTGACTGGGATCACTGCAGCAAGTTTCCAAACGATTAAATACTGCGGTACTATAAAGTTTGAATAACGGGACAGTGAGCTGGAAATCTTCCGAGCAAGATAACTGTTGCCGAATAAACAACAAATGCGGATTATTGCTGCAGCTGAGGCAGCAATAGAAGCCATTGGGTCGATAATAAATCTAATTAGATTAGATATAGTTCTGTTAGCAGCTGAGCTAGGCGTCAGCACAAGGCTAAAGAATTAAAGGTCTCATCGACGATCCAGATATATACTTCTATATTCATCTGATTCGTTCGGATCATACATCGTGGCGATGTGATGATCGTATAAATCGCGTCAGACGATAATCAAACAAATCCGCTGACGAAAACCTTTCCTCAGCAATTTGAGCGAACCTTACATAGTTCGGGTGTAGGACACTTGAGTGACTCGCTACGTGCCAAGTGGGAGATTGTTGGATAATATGACCCATAGCGTCACTATTTGCACAGATCATTGTGTTGTTGTAGCAAATTAACTATGTAATAAGGAAATTGCACTCTCATCATTTGTGATTAGATCACCATAGATATATAAATGAAGAGAGGTCCCTATGATTAGTTCCTGGATTGAGATGATATGAGACAGTATCAGTCCACGAAGGATTAATCATTAAATATCCCTAGCCGTAGTATTATCGAGACTGGACATCGATAATGCGGAATAGGCTAGTATTGCACTTGTGCGCGTTGTGAGGGCACAACGACATAGTTCTCATATATATAAGTATTGGATACTTATGCAAGTGCGATAGGAGGTCGTGTTTCACCGATGGTACGGGAACAGCTTCGCTCTCTGGATAGACCCCTCGGAATCCCATTGGTATTATGACAATGTGTCTATGGGAGGCCGAAATCAAGGTAGGTGTGTATAGTCTTAACCTGAGACTTACATCGCTAATGCTTACGACAATCGATATACTTTAGTTGAGGTCGTCTAGGACTGTAACCGGTTCTGTGTACGCCAATGCCGGGTATATTGAGAATCGTAGTGTATTGGATGTGATGTCAAGACGGAAGTGTCACTCCAGTCATAATGGAGATGATGTCACGCAGGATACGGTATTAGTGCTCTTAAAGTGATGCGCATCCAATCGTGATATTATGACCAGGTCATGAATATCCGATTATAGAGACTAGTTACCAGACATCCGATATGTGTTTCGGACGGGGCAGACACTTATCCAGCCCCAGCCCTAGCACGTGACTATCCGATACTGGGCCGATATGCACAATACATTAGTATACTACGCTTGATACAGATCTTAATATTCTTAAATGGATATGTCCGGAGAATTAGGTAGACTTGGTGCTTTGCTAGGAGTCGACCTTGTCTCGTAAATCGGTAGAACGTAGTACTTGGTACGTACGTGATTCGGATACTCCGACGACCGTATTTACTGCCAGATTATCCGGGGATCTCATGGGTCGCTTCCCGATAATCCACCGATGACGCACAACTCGCACTCTTGAATAATCTGGGATTATATAGAAGAGAGAGAAAATTAATCTAGGATTAATAACGGAGATATTTTATCCGGGATAAAATGTCGTCTAAAGAGAGAGAACGATTAATTCGGAATTAATCGATGTATTAATATATTCGATATATTAGACGAAATTAGATTTCGACGCGGAATTAAAATCAGATTTTAATTCGGGCAAACGAGTTAATTTAGAATTAATTCGTTAGCGACGTAAATAATAATTTCGCCAGGCGCAATTATTTATTTAAATTCGATTGAATTAACGTCGCGACGTAAGCTCGGTATTTCGGAAATATCGAACCCGAACGCGTGAGTGCACGTGGGCCCACTTTCATTTGGAAACGTGTGGGGCCCACATGACACATGTCATTCTAATGCTTTGCATGTAGATTGTGTACATTGCACTCAATGTCATTGCATGGAGTTTGAGTGTTTGACACTCTAAGCCATTGCATGTTATGTGTCATAATTTTATTATTTAATTTAATAAAATTATGGCATAAATATAAATTGATTTTTGGTAAATCATTTTAACAACTTAATACACAATTTTATCTCTCTCAAATTCTCTCTTCCTCTCACGGCAATGGTGGCCATTCTTCACTGGTTTTGAACCAGTTTGGGCGTGAATAAGGGAAGCAAGAGTGGTTTCTCATGGTGAGAAATCAAGTGCTAGCACACTTTCAAGTCTTGCGAAGGTGGTAGGGAGGTTCGACCATGAGGCGGGACTCATCCGATGGAGTTTGGAGCTTCGTTTTGAGACCCGAAACTGCCAAGACAGTGAGCATGGACTGGTTGCAGTAAGCTTACAAGGCAGTGCGTTTTTGGGCATGATTCGTCTTCAAATCGACATAACCGATCAATGTAAGTATTCCGCTATCTTCATTGGTGTATTCACGCATGTTTTCATGTCTTGATTTGATCTTGGGACCTTAGAATAAACCAACAGATTGATCCGTTGGATACTTCTACTACAAGAATTTAACGTGGAGATCCGAGATAAGAAAGGGACAGAAAATCAAGTGGCAGATCACTTATCGAGGCTCGAGAATAGAGAAACGATGGCAACGAACTGACAATCAAATAAACTTTTCCAGATGAACAGTTTTTGCCATGAAATAGCATGATGTCCCTTGGTATACTGACTATGCAACTACATAGTATCGGAAAATGGCCATTGAAATGGCAACCAGCAACGAAAAATTTCTTCAAAGAATCAAAACCCTAGTTTGGGATGAGCCGTACCTGTTCAAATGATGTGCTGATCAATTACTGAGACGTTGTGTTCCATAGGAGGGTCAATAGTGTTTTGCAACATTTCATTCATCACCATATTGCGGGCACTTCAGCAGAAATAAAAACTACAGCCAAAGTCCTGCAATCATATTTTTTCTGGCCCACTCTTTTTAAAGATGCTTATTTATTTCTCTTTAATGTGACAGATGCAGAGAACGGAAATATTCAGAAGAAATGAAGGACCTCTGCAAAATATTCTAGAAGTGGAGATATTTGATGTATGGGGTATCGATTATGTTTATGGGACCCTTTGTTCCATCATCAGAAACTTATACATATTAGTTGCCTAGACAAGTCTCCAAATGGGTTGATGAAGCAATTACACTGCATCAAATGATCCAAAAGTGGGATTAAATTCCTTAAAAAGAATATTTTCACTCGCTTTGGAACACCTCGGGCGATTATTAGTGATGGTGGCACACATTTCTGCAACAGATACTTTGATGCACTCCTATCCAAATACAAAGTTACTCAAAAGTTGCCACAACTTATCATCCACAGTCAAATGGACAGGTTGAAGTTTCAAACAGGGAGATCAAAAGAATCTTGGAGAGAACCATTGGATCAACAAGGAGGGACTGGTCTACAAAAATGGTTGACGCATTATGGGCCTATCGAACAGCTTACAAGACACCGATTGGTATGTCCCCATATCGAATGGTGTTTGAGAAAGCATGCCATCTGCCAGTGGAGCTTGAACACAAGGCGTACTGGCACTGAAGAAGTTAAATCTTGATCTACAAGTAGCAGGAGAGAAAAGACTCCACCAACTCAATGAATTGGAGGAATTTCACCTACAAGCTTATGAGAATGCCAGATTATACAAAGAAAAGACCAAGAAATGGCATGATCGAAAAATAGTACGCAGACAACTGGAACCAAGGCAGGGGTGTTGTTATACAATTCAAGGTCGAAAATTTTCCATGGAAAGTTGAAATCAAGATGGTCGGGTCCATTTGTATTCACTTAGGTTTTACCATATGGAGCTGTTGAGTTACTTGATCCCAATACCAACGAAACATTCAAAGTTAACAGTTAGCGTGTCAAGCACTACTGGGGAGAATCATTTGAGCGACAAAAAGAAAGTGTCACACTTTCAGATCCAGCCTAACGTTTAGACAGTCATGTCTAGCTGATGACTTTAAACTTAGCGCTAGCTGGGAGGCAACCCATGCAATTTGTATATATTGTGATCTGGAGTGTTTTATTTTTGTGTGTTTAATTTTTGCAGGTAAAGTCATTTCACGATGGAAGACGCTCTCGCAAATCTTCACAAAAAATTTCCTTCTCTCCCTCAAAACTCTCTGATGAAAGTCTACAAAGCTTGCTTGGAATAAATGAGATTACTGATGATTAAAGGTATTCCTAATGACAATCGTTGGATTATTGAAGCACATGTCAGATTTGCAGGTGAGTCCTCTGACTATTTTATTTCATATTTGCCTTGTTTAGGAAAAAACACCTATGCTAAAAAGAGAAGAGCTAAAAGAATGGGTGTTTACTATAAATGTGCTCGTATGACATGTAATACTCGTTGTCGTTCTTTAGAAATGATGTCTGGTAACCGTGAAGATAAAATTAAATTCATTAGGGATGGCTTGAGTAAGGAGTCTTTAGATAACATATCTAAGACTCTTGAGATGCATTCCAGTGGATATGTGCATCATGCAATTCACATGTTATATACACAATTCTGAAAAGAAAGACAACAGTATAGTCTCGGGAATCTGACTTTAAAAGACATTGTTTGCCAATTTATAAGAAAATTGGATGGGAAGCTTGTCCTTGACACATAGACGTCATTCAAGCCGTTACTTCCTGTAAATATTATTTTCTCTTTGTATATATCTAATAATTGTGATTTGTTTTGTCATTTTCTTTTATTTTCTCCGACATGATCCAGAACTTTTTGACTTTTCACGATCTATTTTGCTTTTAGCTAATAATTATCATTTCGCAGGTACTAGTGCTATTATTACTCACCCTTTTTCAGGTATTATAAATTCAACTCATCATTGCACTTTTGAAGGCATCAAGATTTGAGAGAGAAATACAAAAATGGAAGCTACTTTATGAAGACGAGTTGTAAACATCTGTGTGTTTTGCGGTACTAGTGTTGGTTCTAAACCAGAATACGTTGGAGCAGCACATGAATTGGGTAAAGTCATAGCTGAAAAGAATATGCACTTAGCATATGGCAGTGGCAATCTTGGATTAATGGGGGTCGTTTCAAGGGCTGTACAGGAAGGAGGCAGTCAAGTCTTGGGAATCATCCCAAAACCTTTGGCGGAGGCGAATCTTATAGGACCATCAAACGGAGAGGAACTGATCGTGCCAGGTATGTCTGAACGACTGGTAGAAATGATTAACTATGCTGATGTTTTTATTGCTTTGGCAGGTGGCTTGGGCACGGTGGAGGAAATTTTTACAGTACTATCTTGGGCGATCTTGAACATACACCAGAAACCGATTGGACTGTTTAATGCTGATGGATTTTATGATTTTCTTTGTGTGTTTCTTGATGATGCCCGTAGAAATGGATTCGTGTCAAAACCTGTAAAAGAACTCCTATTTACTTCCAGAACTGTCAAAGATTTAATTGACCAAATCTTAGCCTTTGAACCACAATTTGACCTTATACTTTCCAAGATAAATTGGTCCGATAATGATCGTGGTAAGAAACGTCAGATAAATCTGGATCTTAACCTTTAATTTTTATTTAGATGTAGAATTTCGGCTAACCAGGTACTGTTTCTAACCTCTTCTTCTACTTTTTAAGGTATTGGGGACAATGTCTCATTTAGGTTTGGGGAAGGGGAATAGTTGACTAGTATCTTGTTTTTATTGTGTTGTTTTTATTTGATTTTTAGTCAAAAAATTTCGAAAAAAATTAAAAAACTTTACAAAAATTTTAAAAAATATTTTGTGTTTTTGTGTTTTTAATTTGATTAATTAGGTGAAATTGGTGTGAGATAGCTGAATAAGGAATTTCCACTCCTAAGACGTATTTCAACCTATTTCGGAACAAGTTAATTTTTGTTTATTTCCTTTTAAATTATTTAATTTTTGAATTCTTCATAAAACTGACTAAAATGGATCTTCATATGCTTAGTTGACAGGTATTATCAACATACCTGGTAACATACGGACATGAGTTATAATTGACGAGTTTGTAATATTTAGTGCTCTAGTTTAATTGGAGGAATCATTTAAAAAAGCGATGGGATTAAAAAAACGTCTGAGATCTGAGTTATTAAGTCCGTAGGGGTTTTTTAACACCTAGTGCCCTAAAGCCAACTGGTTTGGGAGTCACTGGCCAAAGCTCACTACATGGATCGAAGATATTGCAAAAAATATATATATATTTGAAGTCTGAGTAACTAAGTCCGCATGGGTGTCTTAACACCTAGTGCCCTAAAGCCAACTTGTTTGGGAGCCACTGACCCAAAGCTCGTTACATGGATGGATGATATTGTATATAAATAAATAAAAAATCAGAAAAATCAGAAAAATAATCCATTGCTAAAAAATGTGTGAAGTCTGATATAACTTTAGGATAAAAATATTACCCTCTTTTCAACTACACTTATGAATATTGTGGGAACAATGAATTGATTAATATATTATTAGCTGTGTGTATGGAGAATGGTAAAAATAATCGGAGAATTTACTTATTCGGTAATTTAGAAAGAAAGAAAACAACTCTTAACTTGGATAAGGAGTTTCACATGTTTAGTCAATAACTTGTTTATTCTCTTCTCTTGTCTTTTTGCTTTTGTGTGCATTAGTTTTATAATGACGTTTGTGGGTATCGTTGTTGTAAGCCCTCACGAGACTACAACTCGTCCACTAGGGACACCTAGGGGTTTAAGGGCTTATTGCATACGCTAAATGCAACCGTGATCCATACGAAAGTGGCTTAGTTTAATTTTATTTTAAAGATGTTTATGTTATTTTATTTTATTGTTTTGCTCGAGGATTAGCAAAATGTTAGGTTTGGGTGTGTGATGAGTGGTAAATGTATCATTATTTTCCACTCATTTGACCTAATATTTTGTATAGTTTCTTGAGTTTTGTGAATATTTTGATGTGTTTTGTGTTATTTTTTAGATAAATAAGGTTTCGGGACTCTATGGAGATGATTCGGGGCTAAAACAGTGAAAAACTGATAAAAAAAGGGCAAAACTGTCATCTGTAATTTGCTCCGTAAATCACAGCGCGTCGCAACACACAATGGCATTGCGTCGCGATGCGCGGGCCGAATTTCATATTTGAATTCATGCTTTCTTCTATGTAATTCCTTAAGAATACTAAGAAGATTGTATCTTGTTTGTTTATTTACAGCTTTCAGTAATTAATTTCCGCATTTTCACTTTCTTTTCTTTACTTTTCAGTCTTTACTTTCTGCAATTTACTTTTACGCAATAATACTTTCCTTTCTTTACTTTTCAGTCTTTACTTTTCAGTAATGAGGAGGTAACTCCCCCCTGCTAAGGTAAAAGGTTAAGCTTTTCTTACTAATATTTAGATTAATCTCCCTTAATTATAATATATAAACTATTTAAAACCTGACTTAATGAGGATACCGCTTTATTGGTCGGTTGGTAATTATTGAAATTGGTTTTAAACTTGACTAAACTGGATACCGCCTGATTGGTCGGTTGGTAATTAATTATTAATTTGATTTAATCAGGATACCGCCTATATGGCTGGTTGGTAATTATCACGCAAAGTTTATATATTATAATAAAAGAAATATCTAAAATAGTAGTGATAAAAGTGGATCATTTTACTCTAGCATTTTCTTTTATTGTATTTTTACATTTTTAATTTCCAGCATTTACTTTTTCGCTTTTACTTTTCGTCATTTACTTTTTAGCATTTACTTTATGTCTTTTATTTTATTTAAGCTTTTACTAGCCTTAGATGTGTCGTAGCTAAACTTATTATCTGGGGTTGTGATGAATTTCAATATCACCGGTTTATAAGGGGTTATTTTATAGTTTTGGTAATATAAAAGTTTACTTATTAAGTCTTAAGCTTAATGCTTCTTGTTAACTGGCCACTAATAAGATTGATCGGGTAAACTTATAATAAACTTGACAAAGGAATTTTAGGTTTCAGCCTTAGACTTAATATCCCACAATCTTCCTTAAGGATAGATAACCCTTTAATAGATTCCCTTACAGGATAGACATATACATGTCGGGCAGGGGTAGCCACAATTGGAACTTAATCTTAATGAATTCAGGTAACTTGGTTGGCATAGACATATGATTAATTGGATTACACTGGGTATTTACATCTGACCATCGACGGAGGCTTTTACAGAATTTCGTGTTCCAGGTTAGTAAACCAATATATTACACAAACATAAAATAACAACTTCATCTTTTAAAAGATATTGGAAAGATTCACAACCCTGGATAGTTTAATAATATTGAATTTTCCTCAATTTCCTTTTGCACAATTTTATTTTCTGTTTTATGTTTAAAGTCACCATCCAATCAAAACAACCAATCCGTTAGATACTTGTAAACATTTGGCTTCATAAATTAATAGCTTAGGTATTAAGTCCTCGTGGGATCGATATTTTTTATACTACTTGAACGATATGTGCGCTTGTGTTATACGCGTGTGATTGCACCGGTCAATGGTGATACGTAACGCCCCCATACGTCAAGTTTTCAGATACATACTAGTTTTCAGATTCTAGGTTTTCAGTATACAGTTTTTAGAAATCAGATTTTAGAAATAGTTTTTAGAAACCCGAGCTTCAAAAGTAATTTTCAGAAAGATGAGTTTTATAAAAAAGATTTCAGACGCAGTGTTAGAAAAGAGTTTTCATATAAAGATTTCTTCTGGCCCTTTTGGTTTTAAAATGAAATGTTTTGATTTTAGTATTTCAGTTTTTCATCCACTCACTTAGATCATACGATGATCCAACCCCCCACTCCCAGTTTTCGGTGGTTGCAGGTATTCTTGGAGGATGAGCTCGGAAGGACGGATACTGATGCAGTCACTAAGGTTGGAGTCCACCAGTACGAGTCAGAGATAGAGTGAGAGTCAAGTCAAAGTCAGTCAGAAGTCATGTATTAGTCTTGAGTAATGTGAAAATCACTGTAACCAAATATTATTGAGTTTACCGTTTCAGATGTTAAGTTTGTATGATAAGTTTTTGAGTTTGGGCTACGGTCTCACGCATAATATAATCAATTGGAGAAAATAGTACTAGTATCTGTTTATGGTTAGGAAGTCAGAGGCTTATGGGGTTAGTACGGTCTATTCCATGCCGGTAACATCTCCCAGATGGGGGATGTTACACGTTCACAGGAGGCGTATTAAGGCTTCACTTTTCAGTGACAAACTCAAGTTACTGATGTAGTCCTGACAGCTTTGGCACGTTCAAGATTTCCACTTTCACTTGAATTTGTCTCTTATCATATAAGTTCTATCAGCGCAAATGAACCACCATCGGTCATTACTGCACAGCTTTGGTACGATACAACTACAGCATCAAGAAAACATTTGCATTTGTACTCACAAGGCAGATCAAGAAACAAGTACTCCTAATAGTAGTTACTTTAATGCCTTATTTAACGAGGATTTTCCTCAAAATGTCATACACCTTTATTTAATCAAATTAAATAACACATGCATGCATCAAGTAAAGATAAGATTAAATATCAAATTTAAGGGGCCTAAGCATATCATGGGTTTAGGATCAGACCTGCTATGAAACCATTTTTGTTCGGGTTTGGGCGGTATATACGGGTAACACAACGGACCGCGGAAAAATCAAATTTTTCCGATTTCTTTAATTTTTCTTGAGTAATTAAAATAAAATTATTTATTCTAATTACTCAATACTCAAAAACATAATTTTTTACCTAAAAATCAGAATTTCAATATATTACCGTGAAACTCCAAAACTTTACATTTTAATCATTTTAGTCCTAAGTTGTTAGATACAAGCATAGGTGATTTCCAATCACAACCAAAATAATTTGCACATCACATATACATTAAAACACAACTCTGAAAGGTTTTTCCAGATTTTTAGCTAATTGTGTGAGCCCCCAAAGGTTTGTATTTTGATCATTTTAGTCATAACTTGTCAAATACAAATTTAGGTGATTCCAAATCACTACCAAAATGATTTAAACATGTCATACAGATCAAAATACATATAGCAACCGAAAATCTATATTTTCTTCAAATTACCGAATAGCCCCTAAACTTTGCATTTTGACCATTTTGGTCCTAATTTTGTCAAAACAAGCTTAGCCGATTTCCAATCAACACCAAAATAATTTTTATATCTTATATACATCAAAATACAACATATATATGAAAAGTCCCAATTTTGATTTAGGTTACAAAAACTAATTTTTCAAAAACCCAAAATTAACACAATCCAACACTTTTATCAAATCTCTACAACAACAAACAAGTCTCACCACTTTGAAACAAATCAAAAATAATTCTAGGTCATCAATTAGTGCCCTAACAACTCTAGAATGACAACCAAGTCATCTAATGTCTAAAAGAGAGCTTAATAACACTTTATAAGCTTTCTTTATAAACATACATGCAAACATCTTTCATCTAAGCATCCAACATCAATATTACAACAACTAAAAGAGTAGAGAAACAAACAAACATCACATGTAGTAGCTTGGACCCAAGAAATATTTTTATAGTTGAAAAGGAATTGAAAAAACTTACGAGGCTTTAAGTTTTCTTCAAATCTTCTTTTTTTCCTTCACTTTTTTCTCTCAACTTTCTTTTGTAATATTTTTGAATGCTTAACACTCTAGAATGTAAATGAAAAATGAAACCCTTATATATGTAGGGTTAGGAACGAAAATGGGCAAAAAAGTAAATTGGATTTTGTATTTTTTTTTCCTAAAATAAAAGAAGCAAAATCCAATTTGACAATATTTTTCATTAATGCAAATACAAGTGTAACCAATTACACTTAGCCAAATTTCACCATAATCATGATAAAGATAATTTGTATTTAATTATTCTAATTATCTAACAATTAAATAATTAGATAATTACTTAATACAAATATCTAAATACATGTATCATATTACTTTAAATATTCCATAATACATATATTTATGACATGTGTCAAATACTTTATTTGACAATTAATTAATATGTATTTAATAAAATCATGTATTAAATCCAAATACACACTAACTTGGATATGACCAAAAAAAATCCCTTTAGCATATATCTTTTCGTTTAACCATTAAACGATTTATATATTCAATATTATTTATAAAAGTTGTCCTAGTACTCTACGAGTATGTTTCATTAGTGAGACTCTCTAGATTCAGAGATATCTGTCACATAATCTAATTTTGTGTCCATAACCTACCAACCAGTAAATTATGATGACCATAGATAAACTCGATGAACCAAACAGGTCGTGGTCATCACATACGTATAATCCTTCTGTCACATGTATTCGGATTATCCCAGAGATAAAGATAAGAATGTCAAATCTCTATAGATATAATCTCGTCGACGTATCTATTAGCAATCTCTTAAATAACACTTAGAACTTACTTCTACAGTGTACCACAGGCCCATGGATTTAATTGATTGCTAATCCCATATTGAATACATATGCTCTGTACACTGAAAACTAACAGATCATATATGTTGATACACACAGGATATCCCGAAGATCAGTCTACACCCAACGAACAAGCGGAGGTTTGATCTAAATAGATCGGTGACGTGATTGCCATCAAAGTGTGGAGGATACCTCATACATCCATGATGGTATCTTAAGTCAAATGATCATTATGCTACCCAACCCGAGATGATTCCTATTGACATTGGTGTACCATCTATTAGGAAATCTTCGGTGAGTTGTTCAGTATTTATCAAATAAAACCTACACGTCTATACGAGTCTCCCGAGACTCATGGTTTATTTGGATAAACCATCGGACAAAGTTCTGATATACGACGTGTACTGGTCTCAACGGATTTTACTAACCGACCCGTGTTAGTAAATCTTGACCAGGAACGTTTTTTGAGAATATACAACTTATAGTGACACTTCCCAATGTCATTTACAAACTACAATATAATTGCGCACTACGTTGTAAATCCTGGGGTCTTTGTCTAATATATACATATCACTAAATCATATTTAGTTTCAATCTAATCTTAATTAGATCGAATACATGTATAAAAACAAGAGGTGCAACCATTAAGTAAGTAATATTATCGAAAATAAATTGTTCGTATTCATGAATCGGAAATAAATATGATCCGGATTGGCACTCTGAGCATCAACACTATCAAGACGTAACACCCCAAGACCACTAGTTTAGGCTTATGGGGGCGGAGATACGTAACGCCCTCATACGTCAGATTTTCAGAGACAGATTTTCAATGACAGATTTTTCAAAGACAAATTTTCAGAGATATGGTTTAGTTTTATGAAAACGTTTTCTAGAGAATCAGTTTTATGAAAGAGTTTTAGAAAGAACTCATTTTTCCAGAAAATTTCAGAGTTTTACAGACATAAAAGAGTTTTCAGAAATGTTTCATAGAAAGAGAATTATTTTCATATACAAAAGTGATATCAGAAAAGATCTGTTTTCTTGAAGATGATTTCGATTTCATAACAAATGAATATTTTGTAAAGTATTTCAGTTTTCGTTGTATCCTGACCACTCATTAGGTCATTCGAACGATCTAACCCCCCACTCCCAGTTTCTATGTTTTACAGGTATATCCGGAGGACGAGCTCGAGGGAATGGATATTGATGGCAGTCACTAGGGTGTTTATGTTAGGGTTGGTGCTCAGAGTGCCAATCCGGATCGTATTTATGTCCGATTCATAAATACGAACAATTTATTTTTCCATAATATTACTTATTTAATGGTAGCACCTTGTGGGAACACAGGATCCGGGACGACGCATGCTGTCCCCGGGCTCGCGGCCCGGTTGGGAGAACGGAGTAGCCACGGGGACTAAACCGGAGAATAATGGAGTCGCCACCTGGTGTGAACCAGGAAAATGAGATTTAAGGCCGCACTCACCCCTCGCAAGGGAAGACCTCAAACCATTGGGTTCGGAATGGTCCATTACTTATGTCACTTGTAATGAAAGGATTTATGTAATAATTTAATCAAGTTTAAGTAACACTTATTTCCAAGAGTATCATGCTTCTAAATTCCCATGCATACATCAATAAGTTCATCTAAATTTACATGTAACACATATCCGAATTTGCATACAGCCTATTAGTATGTAATCTATGTCTAAATTTGCATACATAAAGATTAACACACGGCAAGCATACAAGTTAATAAACACATTATACTCATACATGTGGGGAATACAGATGAACGACACCTACACAGTCTTGCATAATGCATAGAAACAATCAGGTTTATCATACGAAAGAATAGCTACTAGGGACAACTAGGTACGAAATCTGATGAAAATAACTCAGTTCAGTGGGCGTGCGTTCGTGTAGCGTTCGAGAACGCGTTCGAACGGAGCCTGACCTGATGCATGAAACACTAAGAAGATGCGTGCACGTTCGCGTAGCGTTTGATAACGCGTTCGAATGGTAAATAGAAGGTTCGCATTCGTTATAGCGTTCGAGAACGCGTTTGAACGGAACCATACCTGATGCATGATGAAACTAAGAAAGTGCGTGTGCGTTCGCGTAGCATTTGTAAACGCGTTCGGACGGTAAACAGAAGGTTTGCGTTCGTATGGCGTTTGAGAACGTGTTCGAACGGAACCAGACCTGATGCATGATGAAACTAAGAAAGTGTGTGTGCATTCGCGTAGCGTTCGAGAATGCGTTCGAACGGTAAACAGAAGGTTCGCGTTCGTGTAGCGTTCAAGAACACGTTCGAACGGAACCAGGCCTGATGCATGTAACACAAAGAATAAAGACAATAATGTCAAGCTCAGTATGTCCGATTGAACGTATCTTGCATTTAACCGAACACACATCAACCGACGCGGCAAAGCATCGTGGTAAAGGGCTTTAACCCCTCCCCATAGGGGATCTTTCATTGCACTTACTAAACCCATGCGCTCGATTGAATCATGCATACAATGAATTAAAAAATAATATCAAACTTAGTATGCCGATTGAACGTATCTTGCATTCAACCGAACACACATCAACCGGCGCGGCAAAGCATTGTGGTAAAGGGCTTTAACCCATACCCATAGGGGATCTTTCATTGCACTTACTAGCCCATGCGCTCGATAAAATCATGCATACAAAGAATTTAAAAACAATACTATCAAATTAGTATGCTCGATTGAACGTATCTTACATCAACCGAACACACATCAACCGGCGCGGCAAAGAATCGTGGTAAGGGTTTTAAACCCCTCCAAATAGGGACCTTTCATCGCACTTACTAAGCCCATGCGCTCGATTGAATCATGCATAAATAAGCAACATGCAGAATGTTGGAGTTCAATCAAGTCCACAAGATCACAAACAATGCATAAAATCACATATGAACACATCAAAGGAGTAAGCGGAATTCATACTCACATTGAATGGGTTTTGATGAAATGAAGAACACAAGCCTTCAAGCTTCTCAAACTCCTCGCGGTAATGGAGCTCCTTGTGCTGCTGGACTGCTCGGTTTTGGGGCTTTCTTCCTCTCCAAGATTCGGCCATGCATGGACTCCATTGAAGCTCCAAGCTTCAAGCTTTCCAAGCTCATGAAGATGCTTCCCTATCACCTATATATTACTCAAGGTGTGCTAGCACTTGTTCATCTTCCATTTTGCTTCTCAAAGATTTCGTGAAACCAGAAAAAAAATGAAGAAATCGGCACCATGCCGTGAGAAGAGGAAGAGAAGAAGAGAGGGAAAAAGAAAACGTTTTGGCTCCAAGCCAAACGTGTACTGTTACCGAAAAGTGAGAGAGAGGAAAAGCCTTTTGTATATTTCATTTTTTTATTTTCCAAGTAAATAAAAAATACATATACTCAACTTAATTCAAAAGTCAAAAAGGCAAGGAATAAAAAAAATGTTATATTCCATCTCAACCTTTTAAAAGCTTTCAATCATTTCACATCACTATTCACATCACATGTCTTCACTTTATCAAAGTGACATATTGTCAAGTCATATCACTCAAAGTGACAATTGATTTGACGATTGACGCGACTAGCGATTTGACGCTTGATGTGACTCGCGTGCCGCGCTCGAATTCGAAATGCGAATGCGCTCGCAATCACTCTCGGGCTCGGGTTCGCTAATTCCAATTAACGAATTTTCCGTCGCGTCGTAATTAAATTACGCCTAGCGAATTCACTATTCACGTCGCTAACGAATTAATTCTAAATTAATTCGTTCGCCCGAATTAAAATCTAATTTTAATTCCGCGTCGAAATCCAATTTCGATTAATATATCGAATATATTAATTTTATCGATTAATTCCAAATTAATCGTTCTCTCTCTTTAATTAATATTTTATCCCAGATAAAATATCTCCGTAATTAATCCCAGATTAATTTTCTCTCTCATCGAATTAATCCCAGATTAATTCTATCTCTCTCCCAATTAATCCCAGATTAATCAAAGTGCGAGTCATACGTCATCGGTGAATCTTCAGGAAGCGACCCATGAGATCTCCGGATATGTTGGCAGTAAATACGATCGTCGGACTGTCCGAACACGTAAGTACCTCGTACTACGTTTATATCGATTAACAAGACAAGGTTGGCTTCTAGCAAAGCGCCATGCCTACCCAATTCTCCAGAAATATTCTTACAGGAATATATAGATCTGTATCAAGCGTAGTATACCGTAGTTTGTGTATATCGGCCCAGTATCGGATAATCACGTGCTAGGGCTGGGGCTGGATAAGTGTCTGCCCCGTCCGAAACACATGTCGGATGTCTGGTAACATAGTCTCTATAATCGGATATACATGACCTGGTCACAATATCCCGATTGGTTGCGCAACACTCAAGAGCACTAGTACCGTATCCTGCGTGACATCATCTCCAAATGACTGAAGTGACACTTCCATCTTGACATCACACCCAATACACTACGACTCTCTGATAAACCCAGAAGTGGTGTACACAGAACCGTTAAAGCCCCCTACCACCAAGACCAAAGTTTATCGATTATCGTAAGTATTAGCGATGCAAGTCTCAGGTTAAGACTATACACACCTACCTCGATTTCGGCCTCCCATAGACACATAGTCATAATACCAATGGGATTCCGAGGGGTCTATCCAGAGCGAAGCTGTTTCCCGTACCATCGGTGAAACACGACCTCCTATCGCACTTGCATAAGTATCCAATACTTATATATATGAGAACTATGCCGTTGTGCCCTCACAAACGCGCACAAGTGCAATACTAGCCTATTCCGCATTATCGATGTCCAGTCTCGATAATACTACGGCTAGGGATATTTAATGATTAAACCTTCGGGGACTGATACTGTCTCATATCATTCTCAGTCCAGGTACTAATCATAGGGACCTCTCTTCATTTATATATCTATGGTGATCTAATCACAAATGATGAGAGTGCAATTTCCTTGTCACATAGTTAATTTGCTACAACAACACAATGATCTGTGCAAATAGTGACGCTATGGGTCATTTTGTCCAACAATCTCCCACTTGGCACATAGCCAGTCACTCAAGTGTCCCACACCTGAACTATGTACGGTTCGCTCAAATTGCTGAGGAAAGGTTTTCGTCAGCGGATTTGTTTAATTATCGTTTGACGCGATTTACACGATCATCACATCGCCACGATGTATGATCCGAACGAATCAGATGATATAGAAGTATATATCTGGATCGTCGATGAGACCTTTAATTCTTTAGCCTGTGCTGACGCCTAGCTCAGCTGCTAACAGAACTATATCTAATCTAATTAGATTTATTATCGATCCAAATGGCTTCTATTGCTGCCTCAGCTGCAGCAATAATCCGCATTTGTTGTTAATTCGGCAACAGTTATCTTGCTCGGAAGATTTCCAGCTTACTGTCCCAGTTATTCAAACTTTATAGTACCTCAGTATTTACCGGTTTGGAAACTTGCAGCAGTGATCCCAGTCACTTCAAGTTCTCCATCTCCATAGTTTAAGACAACATCTTTAGTTCTCTCAGATACTAATAGATGTTCTTAATCTTCAATCCATTGACTATCACTTGGATTGACCCGATTGTGACTCCATATGCTCAAAGCGTATGAGACACCAATACAAGTACATTTTAAATGTACAATTTCTCAGAGAGTGTTACCAACTCCAAATCTAGCCCAGTAGATCTTTATTCCTTGAATAAAGGTTGTTACTCCCCAGAATTCTACGGAGAATTTCTTATGAAAGCCAAGCTTTCACCGATTGTTTTATGGGAATTTCATTGTCAGTGCCCTCTCCCACTAGCCTCCTTATATACACAAGAATTATTTCGTTTTGAGTCAAATCATAAACTATTATGATTATTTCAAAACGTCAGTTCCAAGAACCCTATGCTTGCTTCAATCCAAACATGGATTGAATAATCCGCAAACCTTGTTTGTCGGTTATACAAAATCGTCAGAATGTTGTAAACATTCTCCAAAAGGTTTCCTTTTCAGGAAAGCGATTTTGATTTATAACTGACATATTACAAATGAAATATACAGTTATCAACAAGCATCTTCAAAATGGATTTACCATGGCAACAGGTAAAAGGTTGAACCGTTATTAACACAATGTTGATAACGATACCTTTCCGTCAAAAGCCCAGCTTTGTACGTTGGTATGTTGCCTACCATGTATGTCTTCCTTGAAGACGTTTAATGTACCATAGGCACAATGCCTCGTGGTACAACAACTAGTATCCAAAATAGTTGTTAAACATGGAATCCATTTCGATTCATGGCACTTTGCCATAATAGGGAGTCGATACCTTGTATCACTACCTCATACATAATCAGTTGGTGTACCTTAAAAGATTAAGATCTTTATGAGGTGAGATCAGAAACCCATACCCCAGGTTGTTTTCTGACTCTCTCTGATCTACGCGGTTTCTTGTGTTTTTGAAGATTAATGGTATAGATTCATCATGATGAACTATTGTTCCATTAGATTGTGTGAACTATTCATTCATATACTCTTGCTATTACTATTATTACTCGATTTTCATCGAGTATCACTATCTCCCACTGCCACTGCATATCGGTATTTCTCTCAGGAAAACCGCATGGTGAGCAACAATCACATTGTTCTCATGTGAGATTTATAAGTACTATACTTATGGTTTCCCTTAGGATAACCTATATTGGCACTAATCCAATTTGGGTTCTTAGTTTGGTATCATCCAAACTTTATGCCTGGCATACCCAAATTATCAGGAATGAGAAACCTCGTTTCTTTCCTGTTCATATCCTATACGATATCTGTCAAACAGATTTACATGGAACCTTATTCTAAATAAGTTTTGCACACTGTTAATACATATCCTGTTTGAAGGAAATGATAGCTCAGAGCGACTCGTGATAAACCTTATCATGTCCAACAAAATTCGGTTTTAGTTCGGACACACCGTCTAACTGACATGTCTCGTTTAATTGTGTCCTAGACAACAATGCCATAAATAAGTCTCTATTGATCAAATCAATTTGAGCTATTTATTTGTCAATTTATATGTTTGAGATTTTTATTTATATTCAAAATATAAATATGTTATTTACATCTAATGTATTTATCTCAGTATCATCTTTATATAATAAAACACTCAGTGTTCTATAATATAAAGGTTTTATCCGCAACGGATTAAACACTGATAAAGAGATAATGTCTCTAGTCAAACTAGTTACATTATAACAGTTCCTAATTTAAGTACATACCCCAGGTTAGTTCCTAAACTTAGGTATCTACGGTCGAAACAGCGACTTTCGTCCCGTTTCCGATTCGCAGAGGAATCTCAGCTTGAAGTCAGTATCCTGCTCAAAGCAGATTCTGAACATCAATACATATATTTTATGTACCACACTAAGTATTTAAAATCTAATTTCAATACTAGGTGTGAACACAACTAAGACAAACATTTTTAAAGTTAGAGCCTCGCCCTTTCTTTAATTCCTTCGTGTTTTCCATATCCAAATGGTAGTCACTTTGGGATATGTCAATTATCCTTTTCAATATTTCACAAACCTTTGGCCAAGCCTTGGGTTTCGGAATATCGAAACGATGTGCACCTCGTGCTACATGCCCAATTGCAAACTTTGACTTTTCTCCACTAGAATAGTCAATTAATTCTCCAAGAATTATTAATTGCAATTTTAATACTTTTAAATCTAAAGATAGATTTATTATAAGTATATTAATTAAGCATTAAAGTCATCATCACATAAATCTTCCAAAGATTTTATGCTCTACTATTTGCTTAATTTTGGGCGTAACGTATAATAAGTTATTTTATCAAATAAAGTAACCTATTATTTATTCCCAATTTGAAAATTAAATCATTTAAAATATTTTAATCCCAGATTATATTTTAAATATCCAACTTT
This sequence comes from Zanthoxylum bungeanum, assembly GCA_019454045.1. Lineage (NCBI taxonomy): Eukaryota > Viridiplantae > Streptophyta > Magnoliopsida > Sapindales > Rutaceae > Zanthoxylum > Zanthoxylum bungeanum. The sequence continues at coordinate 109,181 of SKCR01030503.1, forward strand.
TCAATTTCTTATCTTGATTACAATAGTCCAACTATTTAATCAACGATTAGTGGTACTATATATATTATAATGATTATAATAGTCCAACTATATAATCAAATATAATCCAAATTAATTAACCTCAATTACATTGATTACTATAATCCAATTATAAAATCAACTGTAAACTGAAATTAATTAATTCAAAATATTGATTAATATAATCCAATTATATATAATCAAGTATAATACAGTCCAACTGTTTATTAAAACAACAATTTAAATATTAGTCTAACTAATACTTTAATTAATATGACGATAAAATAAAATGAGCGTGTTTAGCGAGTATTCGAACGAATGTTGCAAATTCAATACTTGCCTCCCACTATTTTTCGTCGAGTCCTCTAACCCTCTGTCGAGTACTCGGGAACCGTGTTTCCTAGTGGGCTAGGATCCCGTTAAATATCACACAATCTTGACTTTGGCCAACAAATTGTATGATAATTAACTAGGTAGATCTCGAAGATCAATTGGATCTCATCCAACTCCTAGATCCAGTAGGTGGACATCCAAGTCCGAAACATATATCTTATATATGCCTATACATCGAATGTATATCCCTAACCTATTTCCTCTGAATCAACTAGGCCTTGGCTTTGGCACAACAAACCTAGTGATCCCAGTCAAGCGCGGACCCATTGACATGGAAGCTTCGTAATCAATGTCAATGGACAAGAAGTGGTCTTGACTTTGGCCAACAAACCACAACTTGGACACGACACCGATATGGAACAAAGCCTCGTGATTAAAACACATCTTTGATGGACAAGGGCTTGACTTTGGCAACAACCCCTGCCAATCTCGGATCTTGAGTAAGAATCACTCAATGGAAGGAAAAACGCATGATATTTAACGAGGGTTTTTCGCGTGCAAATTGGCTACCAATTTAATTATCTTTGTTAAGGTCTCATCATCATACACCCTTAAGCATGCATTCTAAACACACATAATAAAGCGAGTATGAAATAAAATAATAATGATATGCGGATGGATATTTTACATTGATCCTAGATCAAATCTCTCACTTTCTCTCTCCCGCTAGCACTTGTATTACTTCTACCCGTTACACGTTACACTACACTTCTAAAGAAACCTCTTTACATGGAGGGGAATAGGTGAGAAGAGAATACAAAGAAATAGGAGATAAGGCTGGACACGCAGGTCCAATTTAATAAATCAAATTTATTACAATTTCCAAAATCGCCCAACCCGACTAATATCCATCCGATATACATTATTCAAACATCACAACCATGTATTCATACAAGCATGTTATCAATCAATCAATCAAATTAATTAATCTTGATTATTAGTGATCATCCAATGTTCAAACAAAGATTTGATTTTTGTTCGAGTCAAACTCGTATTGCAAACACGTACTCAAAGTACAATTTCTACGAATTAAATTAAATACATAATTAAATCCAATTTAATACGTATTTAATTCTAATTCATTATTTAATTCTAAATTAAATATTACACTTTTATTAACGAACCTTTACGACTTAAATTCCAAATTTAATCGCAACGGGTCTCAAAGCCCGATTAACATCTAATGTTTTATTTAATTAAAGTCCAATGGGCTTTTAATTAATTTCTATAGGCGTGGACTTTTGGTCAACTCGGGTCAAACCGAACAACCAAAATCCAATCCGGGAGTTACCCCATAAGCCTTTAAATTAATTTTGGCCCATTAGGCCCAATTAAATAATTAAGGTCCATTAAGTCATAATTGGACCTTTTGGATTCGGTTTTGGGCCTAATTGGATCCAACCAATTTTGCCTAAACCCAACTTTGTTACAACAAAGCCCAAAAGCCCAATTACAACCCAACAAGCCCAATTTCCAAAATCAAGCCCAAATTAATTAACTTATAAAATTCCAAATTTCACAATTAATTAACCTAAGTGTAATACACAATCAATTACCCATTAACATTTCTAAAATATCAATTAGCCTAATTAATCATGCACTTTACAACCAAAAAGTGTCCAACACAATTCAATTAAAATCAAACCCAATTAACATGCTTTCAAGTCTCGGCAATTAGGGGTTTTTCAATTCGATTCGGTTTCAATCCAATTGAGTCCACAATCTTAATTTCCCAAATCAATTCAATTCATCCAATGAATTAAAACAACAAAATCACAAAGAATTTCATGTTCTTTAAAATCGGCCAAGCCACTTTAAAAGGGAAAAATGTTCCAAATCAAAATTCAATCCAATTGAACTTCAAAACAACATTAACCAATTGTTTTAAGTCATCCAATGATCAAACAAAACAAAATTACCAAGACATTAGGGTTCTTCCAATTTCGGCCAAGCCTCCAATTTGGGGAAAATTGAATCCAATCCAATTTCATGAAATTGACACACACAATCTCAATTAAACATGTTCTAAGCATACTTAAACATCCAATGCAATTAAAACATGCTTAAACACATTTTACCCAATTCAAGTTTCATGTTCAACCTAAGAATTGGGGAAAATTGATCTAATCCAATTTTCTTGAAATTGATCATGCACAACTTCAATTCAACCTCATTCAAGCATAATGCATCAAACAATTCAACCAAATCATGCCTAAATCGAGTTTACCCAAAAAGTTTAAAATTAACCAAAATTTGCAAATTGGGGAAAATCAATCCAATGATTTTTTTGTCAAATTGATTACATATATCTCAAATTAGATCATATATAAGCATTCTTGAACAATCAATTTGTCAGAATCAAGCTAAAATCAAAAAGCCCCAAATTGCTCAAGAACCCTAATTTCGGATTTCATGCATCAATGGCTCTAGATACCAATGTTGGAGTTCAATCAAGTCCACAAGATCACAAACAATGCATAAAAATCAACATATGAACACATCAAAGGAGTAAGGCGGAATCATACTCACATTGATGGGTTTTGATGAAATGAAGAACACAAGCCTTCAAGCTTCTCAAACTCGCGCAATGGAGCTCCTTGTGCTGCTGGACTGCTCGGTTTTGGGCTTGTCTTCCTCTCCAAGATTCGGCCATGCATGGACTCCATTGAAGCTCCAAGCTTCAAGCTTCCAAGCTCATGAAGATGCTTCCCTATCACCTATGTATTACTCAAGGTGTGCTAGCACTTGTTCATCTTCATTTTGCTTCTCAAAGATTTCGTGAAACCAGAAAAAAATGGAAATCGGCACCATGCCGTGAAAGAGGAAGAGAAGAGAAGAGGGAAAAGAAACGTTTTGGCTCCAAGCCAAACGTGTACTGTTACCGAAAAGGAGAGAGAGAAAGCCTTTTGTATATTTCATTTTTTTATTTTCCAAGTAAATAAAAAATACATATACTCAACTAAATTCAAAAGTCAAAAAGGCAAGGAATCAAAAAATGTTATATTCCATCTCAAGCCTTTAAAAAGCTTTCAATCATTTCACATCACTATTCACATCACATCTCTTCACTTAATAAAGTGACATATTGTCAAGTCACATCACTCAAAGTGACAATTGATTTGACGATTGACGCGACTAGCGATTTGACGCTTGATGTGACTCGCGTGCCGCGCTCGAATTCGAAATGCGAATGCGCTCGCAATCACTCTCGGGCTCGGGTTCGCTAATTCCAAATTAACGAATTTTCCGTCGCGTCGTAATTAAGTGATTACGCCTAGCGAATTCACTATTCACGTCGCTAACGAATTAATTCTAAATTAATTCGTTCGCCCGAATTAAAATCTAATTTTAATTCCGCGTCGAAATCCAATTTCGATTAATATATCGAATATATTAATTTTATCGATTAATTCCAAATTAATCGTTCTCTCTCTTTAATTAATATTTTATCCCAGATAAAATATCTCCGTAATTAATCCCAGATTAATTTTTTTCTCTCATCGAATTAATCCCAGATTAATTCTATCTCTCTCTTCTAATTAATCCCAGATTAATCAAAGTGCGAGTCATACGTCATCGGTGAATCTTCAGGAAGCGACCCATGAGATCTCCGGATATGTTGGCAGTAAATACGATCGTCGGACTGTCCGAACACGTAAGTACCTCGTACTACGTTTATATCGATTACAAGACAAGGTTGGCTTCTAGCAAAGCGCCATGCCTACCCAATTCTCCAGAAATATTCTTACAGGAATATATAGATCTGTATCAAGCGTAGTATACCGTAGTATTGTGTATATCGGCCCAGTATCGGATAATCACGTGCTAGGGCTGGGGCTGGATAAGTGTCTGCCCCGTCCGAAACACATGTCGGATGTCTGGTAACATAGTCTCTATAATCGGATATACATGACCTGGTCACAATATCCCGATTGGTTGCGCAACACTCAAGAGCACTAGTACCGTATCCTGCGTGACATCATCTCCAAATGACTGAAGTGACACTTCCATCTTGACATCACACCCAATACACTACGACTCTCTGATAAACCCAGAAGTGGTGTACACAGAACCGTTAAAGCCCCCTACCACCAAGACCAAAGTTTATCGATTATCGTAAGTATTAGCGATGCAAGTCTCAGGTTAAGACTATACACACCTACCTCGATTTCGGCCTCCCATAGACACATAGTCATAATACCAATGGGATTCCGAGGGGTCTATCCAGAGCGAAGCTGTTTCCCGTACCATCGGTGAAACACGACCTCCTATCGCACTTGCATAAGTATCCAATACTTATATATATGAGAACTATGCCGTTGTGCCCTCACAAACGCGCACAAGTGCAATACTAGCCTATTCCGCATTATCGATGTCCAGTCTCGATAATACTACGGCTAGGGATATTTAATGATTAAACCTTCGGGGACTGATACTGTCTCATATCATTCTCAGTCCAGGTACTAATCATAGGGACCTCTCTTCATTTATATATCTATGGTGATCTAATCACAAATGATGAGAGTGCAATTTCCTTGTCACATAGTTAATTTGCTACAACAACACAATGATCTGTGCAAATAGTGACGCTATGGGTCATTTTGTCCAACACAGAATTCAAGTGACGAAAAATAAATAAACCAAAGCAACACAAAACAAAAGAGGGTGCCGTTACTCAAGCGGTACGTGGAGTTGTATCCCGATACAGATCATACTACCCGTCCATTCGGAATCGGCTATGAAATTTATGTCTGGGTTTCCATCCGATATAACCGCGAGAGTTGACACATCTCTCATTTTATTCCAAAGCCACAACATACAACATCTCATAATTCAGGCATATTTATCTACTCAAGGCCACAACATGCATTTCAACATGACAATCATGCAAGCATACTCAATAAATAATACAAATAAAACGAAAACGAGTGTGGAAAATACCCTCAGGTCTAACCTTTTTGCCAACTTTCAAGCTTGCGTTTCACGGACGTCGGAAGGGTACAGCTCCTCAACTTCTCTGGTTCACTGATTTAGCATCTTAGCTCACTGTTTTGCTGTTTTGCTTGCTGTTCGGTCTCCGTTCTGCTGCTGTTCAGTGACCGGCGTAAACACACACGTATAACGCAAGCGCGTATCGTTCAAGTAGTATAAAAATATCGATCCCACGAGGACTTATTCCTCCTACTGTTGTTATTAATTGTTGAATCTATTTATTTACAAATATCTAATTAAATGGAGAAGAGAATGATTGTTTGATTGGTTGAATGTGGTTTTACAAAATAAATAAATAAAAAGACAAAAGAAAATACTAAGGAAAATACAAAAAACACAAGATCTAGGGTCGTGAATCATTCTAATATCATTTAAAAGATGAAGTGGTTATTTTATGTTTGTGTAATAAATCAGTTTACTAACCTGGAACACTAAATTATGCAAAAGCCTCTGTCGATGGTCAGACGCAAATACCCAGTTTAACCTAATTGAATCATATGTCTATGTCAATCAAATTATCTGGATTCATTAAGTTTAAGTTCCAATTATGGCTACCCCGCCCGACAGGTATATTCCTATCCTGTAAGGAAATCTATTAAAGGGTTATCTATCCTCAAGGAAGATCGCGGGCTATTGAGTCTAAGGCTGAAACCTAAAATCCCTATGTCTAGTTTATTTTAGATTTACCAGATCAATCTTATTGGTGATCAGACAACAAGAAGCATTAAGCTTAAGACTTAATAAGTAAACCTTTAAATTATCCAAACTATAAAATAACCTCTTATAAAACCGGTGATATTAGAATTCATCACAACCCCAGATAATTAACCCATAACTAGGGCTAGTAACAACTTAAAAGTAAAAGACATAAAGTAAAAATACTGAAAAGTAAAAGACATAAAGTAAAACTGAAAAGTAAAATAAAATAAAATGCTAAGGTAAAAGGAATTACTTTTACTACTACTAATTTAGATATCTCCCATAAAATAATATATAAACTTGTGATAATAATACCAACCGACCATATAGGCGGTATCCTTTTTAAGTCAAATTAAGTCCAACCAGCCATAAAGGCGGAACCAAAATTAAATGCCAACCGACCAATCTGGCGGTATCCTTTATTAGTCAGGTTTAAATCAGATTAAAATGAATTACCAACCGACCAATCTGGCGGTATCCTTTTTAAGTCAATATTTTAAATAGTGAATATATTATTTTTAAGGGAGATTAATCTAAATAGTAACAGTAAAAGAATTACCTTTCACCCTAGCTGGAGAAGTTACCTCCTCATGGTAAATAGTAAAAACTGTAAAAAGTAAAAAGTAAAAATTAAAAATTAAATTACTATTACTACAAAACGTAATTAAAATTATTTACAAAACTAAAAACTAAAAATTAAAAAAAACTAAAAACTAAAGAATCTAGAGAGAGAAACTCTCTCTTTAGAAGGAATTGAGAGAGAGGAAGGTGCATGAATTCTGAAATCTCGAGCTCAATTTATAGGCCTCGGTAGGATCCAGCGTCGCGACGCCGGATTTGTCGACGTGGCACGCTCTGGTTCGCTGGTTTGAAGATTCTGGATAAGATGATAAAGTGACACGTGGCAGAGTGGTTGGGCTTCAATTATTGTGACACGTGGCGGCTTCTGATTGGTCGCTGAGATTCTTATCCGCCACGTGTCAGATAAGGATAGGATACTCAATTATTGATGCTGACGTGGCGCTGACGTGGCGGTGACGTGGCGACAACGTGGCGACACGTGGGAAAGAGACTGTCGGCACCATAGAATTGCGACACGTGTCACTTCCTGATTGGCTGATGATGATGCACGGCACGTGGCAATTTGACTTGTTGACTTTGTGACGTGGCGGATGACGTGGTGTGACACATGGCGAAGTTGACTTTCTTGACCGATGACATGGCTGATGACGAGGCGACACGTGTCAACTCTGAGTGTCGGCAGCATATGATGATGACACGTGGCACGGCGCACGTTAGCAGATCGGCTGTGATGGTGACACATGGCACGGCGCATTTTAGCAAAGTCAAACTTTTCTCAGATTCTGATTTGTGGACCCGGCGCACGTTAGCACTATTCGGCGCATTTTAGACGTCGCGACGCGGAAGTCTGGGCGTCGCGACTCGCTAAAGACCAAAATATCCCTGTTGACGCATTTTTGTCCGTTTTTGCCCCAAATTGCCTCCAATGCTTTCCAAACTTTATTTTATCTACAAAATAACACAAAACATGTCAAAACGTTCACAAAACTCAAGAAACTATACAAAATATTAGGTTAAATGAGTGGGAAATAGTGATATAAATACCACTCATCATTCAGCCTCTGTTTTGCTGCTCACTGTTCAGGTCACTTGTTTTGACGTTTTAACGGACTGTTCCGAGTGTTTTTTGTGGGTTTTTAGTGTAGTCTTGTGTGATTATTTTAAGGATTATGAATGCAGTTTTTATGTTACCGTTTTAAGGATTTTAAGGACTGTTTTAAGAGGATTTGGCTGCTGTTTTGGGGGTGTATTTTCCGTGATGTGTGGGGAGTTTATGGAGGTGGTTTTCAGTGGTGGTTAGGGGCTGTATTGGTGGTTGTAATGGCTGTTAAAATTCGACAATGGAGGGGATGGAGGATAATGGTATTCTCGGCCAAAGAATGAGAGATGAAGAGAAGAGTTTTGTTTGTGCTTCTTGCTATTGCCGTGAGTGGCTAGGGTTCTTGGTGTTGTGATTTCCGTGTAAGTCTTGTGTATGAGCTAGGGGAGTGCATGTCTTGGTTATGGGTTGTTTATATAGAGAATGGCTAAGGCTTCACCTTGTCTCACAAGGAAGAGATTTGATTTTGTGTTGAGCAAGGAAAGTCAAAGATTGAGGGGGGACAAATTTGGTTTAGATTAGGAATACAATATCTTTAATTTGTTATAATTGATTTTAATTAGGCATGACATCTTTTTAATTTAGTATGTGATTTGTTTAGTTAGGAAGTTAATATATTTGATTTGTCTTAATTAGGTATGATTATATTATGTTTTATTTAATTGGTAAATGGTTTAAATATTTTATTTAATTCAAATACATTATTAAGATTTAATTTAATTTCCCATGTGTTTTAAATGTGTTTTATTAATTGGGATGTGTTTTCTGGGCTTTGGGGGGCTAATTGGGCTGGGGTGCGAGCTAGCAGTAAAACCAGAAACACCGACGCCGTTCGAACGCCCATTCGAACTCTACACGAACGTCCGTAATCTGCCTGACGTTCGAACGAAATAACGAACGCAGCACTAACGAAGACAGTGAACTTGCGAAATGAATCTGATGACGTACTTATTCTGAATTTCCCTTTCCGACCTCCGTTTCCCTCAATATACTTAGCTAAAAAGGTAGTGCCTCCAACTGAGACTCATCATCGGGTTTCACATGCGAAAATGCAATGCCTACACACCTCTTGTCTTTTATATACATATTCGATCTAATTGCGATTAGATATCTAATTATGATTAGATTAAAACTAGGATTTACAACGTAGTGTGCACTTACAACGTAGTTTGTAATTGACATTGGGAAGCGTCACTATAAATTGTATATCGTTAAATAAAGTTCCTGGCCAAGATTTACTAACACGAGTCGATTAGTAAAATATGCTGAGACCAGTAAATGTCGTATATTGTGACTTGGTCCGATGGTTTATCCCAATGAACCATGAGTCTCGGGAGACTCGTGTAGACATGTAGGTGTTTATTTAATAAACACTGAACGACTCACTGAAGATTTCCTAATAGATGGTACAACAACGTCAATAGGAATCTTCTCGAGTTGAGCGAGCATAGTGGTCCTTCGACTTGAGATACCATTGTGGATATATGAGTTATCCTCCACACTTTGATGGCAGTCACGTCACCGATCTATTTAGATCAGACCTCCGCCATTTCGTTGGGTGTGGACTGATGCTCATGATATCTTGTGCGTATCAAGATAGAATCCGTCAGTCCTGTGTACAAGGCATAGGCATCCTACACGTGTTTGCGATCTAGTAAATCCATGGCCGTGGTATAACTTCATAAGTGAGTTCCAAGTGTTATTTAGAGATCGTAAATTTGAAAGTCGACTATATTATACCATAAGGATTTGACGTTCTTATCTATATCCCAAGTATAATATGGATAGCCTGTGACGAAGAGATTATACGTATGCAATGACCCCGACATGCATAGTTTAGCGAGATTATCCGTGGTCGTCATAATTCATGAGTGGGTGAATTATGGACATGAAATTTGATTTCGTGACGGATAAACCTAAACTTAGAGAGTCCCACAATATGAAATGTACTCGTTGAGCACTTGGGCAACGCGTTATGAATAATACAGATTATTCATAATACTTTATCGGATTAAATGAGTTAATTCGAATCATTTAAACGGTTAAACGAAAACACATGCATAAGAGCATTTTAGGTCAATCGTAATTATTGTGTATTTGTATTTGATACATAATATGATTAGATACACATTAATTAAGTTTCAAATGGGACTTTGACACATGCCGTTAATATATGTATTTGTTATTTAATGTAAATAAAAATACATATATATAATAATTATATTAATTAATTATTTAGATATTTAAATGTTAAATATTTGAATAATTAAATAATATCCATTTTTCATAATTGTTATGATAAATGTTTAATTATTATTGGTGACATGTGGCATGCTTTATTTAAACTTTAGGTGTGCAAATATGATTTGCTAACATAAAGTTTAATGTTAATTTAATGAAATTAAAATACAAAAATGACCAAATTGCCCTTGGAAAGTCGACCATCTCTTGTTTAAGTTAGAAAAAATTTTGTTTTCTTTCTCATTCAAGTTGCAATGGCCTAAACTTGTCCTCCAAAAGACTCTCAAAGTTTGCTTGATGATTCAAGGAGAAAAAGTAGAAAAATCAAGAAAAAAGCTTAGGAAATTATGAGATTAAAAGGTAATCCTCAATGTCCTTAAGCCTAGAAAGCATGTTTCTTGTTTCTTAATTATCTAGATTGATTATAGGGTTTCTTCTTTTCTATAAATTTTGGGGCTTTTTGGTTTGGAGGATGAATTGGAAGGCTTTGTGCATGTGTGAAGTTGTTTTGGATGATATTATTGTAATATTGATCCAATTTTGTCATTTGATGATAAGTTGCTATTCTAGAGTGTTATTACCACTCTTATAATGCCTATAATTTTTCTTGGGTGGTTCATTTATGGTGACTTTGGTTGGTGTTAAGATTAATTAGATTAATGTTGGAAAATTGGATTTTAAGCATGAAAACTTTATATTTTTACCTCTGGATCCGATCTGGAAATAATGTTCATATGGTGATGAAAATAATGTCATATAAATATATTGGATGTGTTTTGGGTGTTGGAACAATTGCCGAAAATTGTTTCGGAGTTGAACTAAGCGAAAACGGTGAAAAACGGCATTAACGGGTGACTTTTGAGCCAACCGGGTGACGGCTGCCCAAACAGTGAATTGGCCACTTTTAGGGCAGCCCATGAACTGCCCTAGCACTATTGGGGCTTACCTGGGCAGCCCTCATGTGCATTGGGTAGTGGTTTCGGTCAAAAATGTGTTTTATGCCATTTTGTGGAAAAACATTTTCGTAAAAGTTTTGCGACGTTTCTTAGTTATTTATGCCGTTATTTGATATCAAATAAATATGTTTAGGTGAAATACGAATAAATTATTCATATTGGATATCGAATAATTTATTCGGTAATTTTAAAATTATGATTTCGCCCGAACCGCGAGCTTCCGATGCGCCCGCGCCAAAACCCCAACAAAAATGGTATTAGAGCAGGTCTGATTCATCATCCATTACATTAGTCATGCTTGATATATGATATATAATCCAATTTTGATGTTTGCACATGCACGTAATCTATATGTTTCTTGACTTTTCAGTTCCACGCTAACGGGAAACGTAACAAAAATTTAATAGTTTGGTTAAGTTATATTTTCTAAAGGTAGAATTGAATTGTTTAGAAAATGATCTAGATTAAAATTCTGCATATGATGTAGAACAATGCTTCATTGAGGAATATCCCCGCTTAATTAAGGTTGTAGAGTAATATGTATTGGATACATGTTTCTTGGTTCGTCTTGTCAATACGGTTTATGGGTATCTTTCTATGGCTGCATCTGAGATCGTGCCAAAGCAGTGAGGGTGCAGTTGATAGAATTTTATCCATGCCGGATGTATATTTGATACTAGACAAATTCAAGTGAAAGTGGAAATCATGAACGTGCCAAAGCTGTCAGGACTACATCGGTAGCTTGAGTTTGTCATTGGCAAGTGAAGCCTTTATACACCTCCTTGTGAACGGGCGAAAGCTGTCATAATGAAAAATGATCAGGACCAAAACCAGGAGTCACAGTGAGTGTGATTGACAATGAGTTGTCTACCTAATGAATATACGTAGGCGAGATCGTGCCAAAGTTGTGAGTCGAAATATATTCATGGGATCCTACTCTCACTATGGAATTCAATTTAATTATTGAATTCTCGTTCTCCGTTGGGGATTACGGTATTACGTAAAGTAGTGGGAGACACTGCTGGGTTAAAAATCCATAACTAAGGCAGTGCGTAATTTTATGGAAATTGCTGCTTTTGTTTTCCTGTATTCTATATTGTTAATAGAATTATACTTCTAATCCACTGCATGCATATTACTTGAATATGTTTTCTGACTTTACTTTTGGTTGCGTATTTCTAGAATAGGTTCTAGAATGTAAGTAGACTTGGATATTGTTAGATTAGTTAAAACTATCGGGAACTATTGTTCCGTTTTTCTTGAAAATCAAGATGGTTAGTGACTTAGTTTCTAAGTCACGATAAGTAATCTAAATAGATATCTATTTTAGGATATAATTATCTAGAAAGAATAGTTTCTTGTGTGGTAAGAATTGACGTGAATTAGGTAATGTCTCGAGATTCTTGACTGGCATTAAAAAAACTCCATTAGGTATTTGTTTATTTTATAATGATGTTTCTTGGCTTTAGTGACTTTTAGAAGTCACGTGTTTGACACGGTTTGCTAATCAATTATTTACAATTATTGTGAATAATTGAAGGCAAATTATAAAGCTATAGAAAGGAGATGTGTATAGTTGTGTATAGAGAATATTGATTCTCACAATACGACAACTATAGGTATTGGATATCAGATCTCCCATCTGGTTATTTAAAATAATGTTTAATGATTGTTTTGATATTTGATATCAGAATTTGCAACTATTGGATAGTTACTTGTTCTTTAAAAATAGTTATTACATATTTTAATATGGCTAGTAGTGTCATAAATGAAGAGATAAATATTAAGAAAATATTCGGTTAACTGAATGACTTGGAATAGTGCTTTATAAGATTTTATCATATATGCATTAGATGCTTATTCCGTATGGTAAAGGATGGTCTGATACAAGATCACACCATATATCCTTATCCATTTAATGAATATTGTATTCAGGATGTGATTAAATCTCATTTAACCAGTGATCGTCATTGGACCACAGATTTATTAAACCAATACTTTGGAAGTATATAGTTTAATGAATTAGAAATTACCTTGGATAGTTTTCTTACTTCGTAACTTAGTTAATGAATTGTCATGATTTAGTTACATGTTTCTAAAAGAATATATATATTAAACGTCTTGAATGGTTCGAGAACTTTCAATATGTTTCTAATGAAACGCGGATAGAATATTTTGACTGGTTCAAAGTTATTCTATTTGAAGTGTTGAAAACTATATCTTTAAAATTCATCATGAGTCTTTGAATTGTTCAAGGATTTTTGATATGATCAAACATATGAATTTATGGCAATTAGTTCTATAGTTATTTAATAGATGTGATTCTTACTCAATATTATTCGGAATTGGTCAGTGGGAGAAATCAAATCTTATATGATTTGATTCGTTTGATATTGAGTGTTACCGAATTAGTTTCAATACTCTTGGGGTTATGCTCTAGTAACAATAATTCATCCTTCTAATTAAGGTTCCATTAGTTTCTACAATTACGTATATGATATGTATAAGTAGAAAATTTGAATCTTAAAAGGTTTGATATTTGAATCTTTCTTTTGTATAATGGTTATATAATTGAAAGTACTTGCGCTTCAGAGGTACAAGTAAAAGTTTATCATTTATTCTATTTAATAGAATATTGTATTTTATTTGATAGAATATCCTTTCTACGATCTCGAGTAATAAAATTATTTTATTACTTGATAAGTAACATCAGATGTTAATGATTGTAGAAAAGACTTGACTTATTGAAGTCAAATGTGAGAGTGATAAACTAAAATGGAACTACATCATTAATAAGGTGAAAAGTCCCTTAGACAACTTCTTTATAAGTTCAATAGGATGTCAGAATCATTTGCAAAGTATTTGATACTTAATGGTTCTGTTGTTTTCTTATTGAAGAAAATTATCCTATAACTTATAGTGGGAGCGATATTTGATATTGATTTCGAAAGTTAGCATTGAACAATAGATCTAAGATTGTTCGTAGCTTACTACGATCAAGTTTTGAACTTGATTAAGCTTTCGTTATAAATCGTTCATAAAATGTGCAAATTATTTGCGCAATAAAAGCTAAGTGAGCTTGTTAAAGGTTTGACCTTTATAGTATGACAGTGAGAAAAGTTATACTCAGTAATCTATTCTGAGAAAACTTGTCTCTAGTCGCACTAATTGAACAATTAAAGATCTGTTGGTTAATGTTGATATTAAACTATGTATTTTGGCTAAAGAATACAAAGTGGCATTCATGGATGGTTTCTTCGAAGAAGAGATCCATTGTGATTTCTTTGTTTGAAGAGTTCATTCTAGAATGGCCCTGGAGTTTGTATTCTGTTGAAATCACAGTTTTGTGTACTAGCTTATAGAGCTTATTGTAGACTCAAATAAGCCTTCTGAAAATATGTGTTCTCTAATTTTGATACAGTCAGATTGTCTGATTTTATCAAAGCATAGAGAATACATATGTAATAGTAGGGTCAGTGGGAGCGTATAAATTTATTTCTAGTGTTGTAGATCCTAACGACATTATCATTGTTAATGTAATAATGAAATATTTGTAAGGTAAAAGGTTTACCTAAGTCTTCTTTTCTCCGTGGTAGCTATGAGAGTAGTCTCTGTTATATTTGATATAAAGTTTCATATATGATATAAAACTAAGAGACTTGTGAGATACTCCCATTAGTCGTGCATTAGATATGATCTAATAAAGGACACAGCAAGACTATCTGTATGACAGTTAGTATAACTGTTTGACAGTTAGTGTGTCTCTTGTATATAGTATTTATCTTTCGTAAAAGATGATTCCTTTGTCAAAAGAGAAATTGATTAGAATGTCTAATCAATCTTATGCATTATAGAATGATGGCATAATGAATATTGTATTATGTACGATTAAAGATATCAATTTAATTATAATTATTACGAGTTATTTTGATATGTTGTAGACCATATGATGAATCTTGAAATATGTTCTTTGTGATTTTTAAGATATTAAGAACGAGTTTCTTATTCATGGAGAATATAATCCGCAACCATTAGGGTCAGATTAGTTTTGAGTCTAATTATGACGTTAGATGGTCTACGTCATATAAAGTCAGAAAAGATGCAGTGGAGTGTCACGCTTGATTTTACTGAATTAATAGAATCACTTGTAACTTATGAAGTATTGACTTATCAAGTTGCATATTGACCTTATAGATTAGAAGTTTTGATATTAGTGTTGTGCTTGTTGTTGTCTACATAGTATTTTGTATTTGATCTCTAAATACATAGACAACTTTATAGCTATAGCACATAATTGATATCACATCTGAGTCATATTGATGTAGAACTTGGGTTCTACAAAATATGAATGATGATGGTTAAGGGAAACGATTGGCTTTGTTGGACAGACTCAATATGTTATAGCGGACCCACTTCCTATTGCCAACCTCTTGAGTGCTAGGTGAGCTCTTGAGGGCCATGGGTATGTGATACACATTGATATGTGTATATGATACCGTGGATTGGCACTAGAGCAAGTGGGATAAATTATTAGGGTTGGTGCTCCGAGTGCCAATCCGGATCGTATTTATGTCCGATTCATAAATATGAATAATTCATTTTTCCATAATATTACTTATTTAATGGTAGCACCTCTTGTATTTTATATACATATTCGATCTAATTGTGATTAGATATCTAATTATGATTATATTGAAACTAAATCTGATTTAGTGATACGTATATATTAGACAAAGACCATAGGATTTACAACGTAGTTTGTAATTGACATTGGGAAACGTCACTATAAATTGTGTATCCTTAAATAAAGTTCCTGGACAAGATTTACTAACACGGGTCGGTTAGTAAAATCCGCTGAGACCAGTAAATGTCGTATATCGTGACTTGGTCTGATGGTTTATCCCAATGAACCATGAGTCTCGGGAGACTCGTATAGACATGTAGGTGTTTATTTGATAAACACTTAACGACTCACTGAAGATTTCCTAATAGATGGTACACCAACGTCAATAGGAATCTTCTCGAGTTGAGCGAGCATAATGGTCTTTTGACTTGAGATACCACTGTGGATATATGAGTTATCCTCCACACTTTGATGGCAGTCACGTCACCGATATATTTAGATCAGACCTCCGCCTGTTCGTTGGGTGTGGACTGATGCTCATGATATCCTGTGCGTATCAAGATAGAATCTGTCAGTCCTATGTACATAGCATAGGCATCCTACACGTGTTTGCGATTTAGTAAATCCATGGCCGTGGTATAACTTCGGAAGCGAGTTCCTAGTGTTATTTAGAGATCGTAAATTTGAAAGCCGACTATATTATACCATAAGGATTTGACGTTCTTATCTATATCCCAGGTATAATTTGGATATCATGTGATGGAGGGATTATATGTATGCAATGACCTCGACTTGCATAGTTTAGCGAGATTATCCGTAGTCGTCATAATTCATGAGTGGGTGAATTATGGACACGAAATTTGATTTCGTGACGGATAAACCTAAACTTAGAGAGTCCCACAATATGAAGTATACTCGTTGAGCATTTGGGCAACGAGTTATGAATATAAAGATTATTCATAATACTTTATCGGATCAAATGAGTTAATTCGAATCATTTAAACGGTTAAACGAAAACACATGCATAAGGGCATTTTTGGTCAATCGTAATTATTATGTATTTGTATTTGATACATAATATGATTATATATAATAATTATATTAATTAATTATTTAGATATTTAAATGTTAAATATTTGAATAATTAAATAATATCTCTTTTTCATAATTGTTATGATAAATATTTAATTATTATTGGTGACATGTGGCATGCTTTAATTAAACTTAGGTGTGCAAATATGATTTGCTAACATAAAATTTAATGTTAATTTAATAAATAAAAATACAAAAATGACCAAATTGCCCTTGGAAAGTCGGTCATATCTTGTTTAAGTTAGAAAATTTTTTGTTTTCTTTCTCATTCAAGATGCAATGGCCTAAACTTGTCCTCCAAAAGACTCAAAGTTTGCTTGATGATTTAAGCATGAAAAATTGATATTTTTGCTTCCGGGTCAGATCTAGAAATAATGTTCATATGGTGATGAAAATAATTTCATATAAATATATTGGATGTGTTTTGGGTGTTGGAACAATTTCCGGAAATTGTTTCGGAGTTGAAATAAGCAAAAACGGTGAAAAACGGCGTTACCGGGTGACTTTTGAGCCAACCGGGTGACAGCTGCCCAAACAGTGAATTGGTCATTGTTCGGGCAGCCTATGAACTATCCTAGAACTATTGGGGCTGACCTGGGCAGTCCTCATGTGCATTGGGTAGTCGGTTCGGTCAAAAACGTGTTTTTTGCAATTTTGTGGAAAAATAATTTCGTAAAAGTTTCGCGACGTTTCTTAGTTATTTATATCGTTATTTGATGTTGAATAAATATGTTTAGGTGAAATACGAATAATTTATTCGGTAATTTTAAAAGTTTTAAAATTATGATTTCGCCCGAACCGCGAGATTCCGCTGCGCCCGCGCTAAAACCCCAACATTTTAGGTCCAATAGCTCGAGTGCAGAGTTATAGTTTAGTCATAGTCATAGTGAAGTCACATGCAGACAGTAGTATTGTATAAGTCATTATATTTGCTAGAAGAGTCCATGAATAGAGTTGTAAAGAGAAGTATTATTGAGTTCACAATTATACATATTAAAATGCATCATATGTTGTTGAGTTGGGCAATGGTCCCTACGCTTGAGTTGATGCGATTAGAGGTGTTGATCATAGTCAGAGAGTCAAAGGCTCAGGTGTATAGTTCGGCTTATTCCTTGTCGGTAGTATCCTCGAATGGGGGATGTT
Source organism: Zanthoxylum bungeanum (assembly GCA_019454045.1). Taxonomy (NCBI): domain Eukaryota; kingdom Viridiplantae; phylum Streptophyta; class Magnoliopsida; order Sapindales; family Rutaceae; genus Zanthoxylum; species Zanthoxylum bungeanum. The sequence goes on from SKCR01030503.1 coordinate 127,020, forward strand.
ACAAAGATGGTATCAGAGCATGGTCTAGGGAGTCAGTGATTGCATTGGGTAGAGTCCTGAGGTATTGTATATGCAGTATGCCCAGGATACTCGTATGCGAGACACTACCTCTACAGTATCTGATCCTCGAGTACGTCATTAAGTCCTATAGAAAGGTTAGTAAGAATTCCCATAGCAATCTGAATTTTCTTCCTAATAAAAGTAACCATAGCTGAGAATCCTTATGTAGTCATCTTGGGTTATTATCAGAATTCCAAGACAAGTTATGAGCATAGATAATATGGCTCTAAAAATACTCACCCAAAGGATTGAAATGAGAAAGCTATAAGAAAAGTAATGAATGATGCATAAATGCTTAAGCAACCAGAGGCAATAAGAGATAGAGATACAAAATGAGATAATAAAGAAATATCAGAATTTATAATTGTAAAGGGAATATTGTAAGCCTGAGCAAGAATAAGATGTTAGGTAGAATCAAGTAAGATTTCTTCCCTCCTCAGAAATTTATTCTCAAACAAATCCAATAGCCTTTGAGTACCTCGTATAGATAGCAAGTTTTCCAAATAATGAAGGATAGTCAGAAAAATAAAAGAAGCAATAAATCAAGATTTGTCGAGGAAGTTTCCAATAGACATAAGATACCAAAAAGAACGTAGAGATTCTAGACACCCAAACCCAGGCTCGTATGCAAATAAAATGAATGTCAGAAGGAAAAATGATCAGTTGCCTTAACCAATGAGTCCGATATAGATAAGGCCTTAATCTATCTAAATTATTACCTCTCAATGGTACCAGTTAAGAGAACAGTCCTGACAGAGTCTATCTCATACCTACCTCACATGAGTAATAGACTCTACCAGGGCATAGTGTACCAGAACAAGAACATCGATATCAGTTCAGATGTAAAATGCTTGTCATATCCTTTTCCAACATAGATAGAGATAATCGTACGAAATCTCAGTGCTCATAATGTTATATTTTGAGACAGAGATAATGAACCTTGAGAGATGGTTCACCCAGGGAGAGGCCAATGAGACTTCTAAGGCTAGAAAAGAAAGAACCCAACATAAAACAAGATTGGCAAATTTGATGTACCAGTAAGAACCCTTAGATCAGATCAATGCCAGTAGAAGTCCGTGTAAGTTTAAAAAGAACAGATCCATGAGATCGGAGATACCCAAGAGATGACAAGAGTATCAGTATAAACAGTAAGGCTAAATGGCATAGTTATAGCCTATAGCGAGAGCAGAAAGCAGAGATCTGGAAAGTAGCCTATAAAAATGAACCACCACTAGTCTCGGCAGCACAACTTAGAGCCATGAGATAGGATATGGAAATAATATAGAAGGATGTAGAATGTAATAAAGAATTCAGTACATACAGTAACATAGATAACATAGTCTGAAGACATTAATGAAAATGGAGACTTCAGAATAGTTAGTGAGATTTGTGGAACCCTAAGATATGGAGAAGTCGAGGAAGATCCCGACAAAATGAACGATGATTTTTCGTACCAACAGTCTTTACTCTAGTAAGTATGTAGACACCTAACCAGACTATCAATGAGCTTAGACAATTCACATTAATCTGTATTCTCAGATCTCTGTGGAAAGCATGTATCTGCTCTTCAACTTAGAGCCCGGTAAGGATTTGAACAAATAAAGAAGAGTATCTTACAAGATAGACAATCATGAAACAACAAGATAGCTAAACCAAGAAGTTCAAAAACACCTAGATAAGAATCATTGGATAGTAATATTTTGTATTAGATAGAATAATTTGAATTCACTTTAAGTCTAGCTGAATCTAGACGTGATATCTCACCCTACCGAAGAACTGAAAGCAGTTAAGGAAGTAAAGGCTCAAAAAAATAAAGAACCAGAGTAAGTAACGCATACAACGGCCCTCAGAAGTAGGGTATACAACTTATACAGAGCTTCCTATTGTAGTAGAAGGGGAAAATTAGTAATAAAGTTACACCAAAACCAAAGGTTCAGTAGCGATACCATGACTTGTCGTAAATATGGAGCTTCCAGGGAAAAAATGACTTAAGAGGTTTAAGAAACTGAGATAAGTAGGAAATCTAAGTAACAGAGAATAGCTTTGAAAGGAAAAATGACAAAGAGAGCATAGTAGGATTTTGGGAAAGCATAAGCCTTAAAGAGATTCTCAGTAAAGGACAGTATGACCAATAACCGAAATGAATCAAGAGTAAAGTGGAGGAAGTAATTCAAATAGTTCCTAGCAGTATCACCTTAGTATGGGAGCCTAATATCAGACATGTAAATAAGGGAGTCCTTGGATTAAAAAATTAACAGCAGGTGCAACTGCAGCACGCTTAGCTAGAGAGACAATCACAACCGAATAAAAGACTTCAGGACTAACCCCACTCTCCCAACCCTCGTTAGACAACATCATTAATGATGGACCACGATGTTCGCCCCATGATATTCCCATAAACAAGTGAATATGTAGTGGAAGGAGACCGAGATGTAAAATATGAAACCTTCAGATATAGTATAGGAGTAGAAGAGAAGAGGAAAAAAACTCTAAGTAAAAGATTTAGAAGAGGAGTTGTCTAGATGAAATAATGAAAAGAGAATATATTAGTCAAGTAGTAACATGAATACATGTGAAACAACGTTAGACATGACCAATGACGTATAACAACAAACCTTTCTGAATTGAAGAAGAATGGTGTCAACATGATACATTTGGAATGCATAGTAGCGAGTCTTTAAGCGCTAGCATGAGACCGAAGCTCTATTAAATATAGAATTGGAAGAAAGATAACGAGTATAGCCCATATGTTTCCCTTCGCAGCGCATCGTTATAAATAATGCTTGGATGAATTGAAGTAGACTTATTGAAGTATAACGTAAAAAGGGCCAAGGAAACTAGATATACGGATATTGTGGAGACCAGGAAACACCTGACAGAATAAAACTATGGGAATAACGGAAAAGGGGATATCCTAGAGTGCAACCAGGCAAAGAGATCAAGTCGGTGTAAGACAATTAACCAAATTTAGATTATCAACGAATTTAAAGGTACCGGAAGAGTATGAACATTAACCAGAAACAAATCACTACTTAGCGTTGCTGAATATAAGAGCCCTCGGTAAACAACAATAGCAGGCTAGAAGTATATTAAGAATGTGACCATGAACTATGAGGTCATAATCCCCTCAGATAGGCTGAGATCAAAGAACTTCAAGAATGGAGCTCATAAGCAGTTGGAGCTTAACGAAGGGAAATTAGAGATATAAATAGTTAAGTAGTGACAATGAATGTCAGAATAAGGTCGAGTATGTAGCGCTAAGGAAATACCTAGTAAGATTATTCTTTTATGCATTTACATATTGAATGGCAGCATGATATGAGGAAGCTGAACCATAGAGGACACTAGTATTTCTAGAGAAACTCAAAAGTACCGGCTAAGAAGAAATCAATTGAGGCAAGGAATGTTGAGCATCATTATAGGTCTAGAAATAGGATTTCCTTGACACATCACAATAGTTGTAGCATGACGGTAGTATGGAGTACTCAGCAGAAATTTCATGAAATGAGGATGAGGAATTACCTCTCAATCAAGAATTCAAGGAGATATTCATTAGAGCCCACGAACCTTGGAATAGTATGTGCAAGCAGCGCAAAATAAGTTATGCATGAAGCACATATTAAGATAAGAAGAAGGATAACATATGCTTACTAGCCAAATGGTAAACGATCAACATGATGGAGATCTTAGTTGTTAGGCCAAATTAAATCTAGATATTTCAGAATAGTTTACATAGATTAAGAATTCACGCAGATAAAATGGAGTACATACCCATTTATGACTTCGAAATCATGGCATACAAGGTTCAGCTTGATGATCACATTATCCTACGGTATAATGACAACGTATGGATGATCATGGGGAAGTAATGCGATATAGTTGGTGAAGCAGAGTTGGCTATGAGAATACAATCAATGGGAATTGGTGGCCTATGGCGACTCATGATAAGATATTCAGTATCAAGAATCTCAGTCCTAAAGGGGATCCGAGGACGAATCCTATTTAAGAGGAGGAGAAAATATAACACCCGATAAGTCCAGCAACTACTATGCTATAGGTGGAATAATACATGATACAAATCATACTCAAGTGTGTATTTACTCATGAAATTACTTTTCAGACATTTGATATACGTTTTGCAGTTCCGATACGAATTTATTTTATGTACCACTCTGAACAGCCTTTAGTATTTGGGCCATAACTTTTCTATATAGTCTCTGATTTTTACGAATTTTATATCGTCGGAAATCTAAGACCGCGACCTACAACTTTTGCCTGTATAGTTTCCCAAAAATAGAACAAAACTAAGTCAAATAATACGTTCTTGTGACAGTTACTGTAGTATTTTGGGATTTTTCTGGAAATATCACCATGTGTCTTCTAAAATAATAAAGAACTTATGCCCCACTTGTATATAAGGTAGCCCACTTTTTTTAACCCTAACTACTATTCACTCATCTCCCTCTCAAGCCAAGATGTGAGCAACTCATGAAGGATTCTTCCAATCTTCTTATTCCTCAAGCAAATTTTGAAGTAACAAGTGATGATTCCAAGATTTCTTTCATGCAAGTAAGCTTTAATTCATCTTCCTTATTCTAATCTTGATTATCAAGCATGATTATTTTACCCCCGAATTCGCACATGGAAAAACCCTAGAATTTATTTTTCATTTTAGCTTTGATTAAGTTGCTAGCATGCATTTTGGAGGTTATCATGATAGTATTAGCATGCTATGAAACCTTGATGTGTAGGAATGTGATGGGAGATTATACTAAATTTTGGTTATTTTGGGGCTGAATCTAAATGATTAGAGAGTGAATAAGATGAATTGGAATTGTATTATGTATTGGAAATGGTCAAGGAATTGAAACCTGAAAAATTAGATGAATTTTGGCATTTCGCACACCAAGTGTTCGACAAAATATCCCAATAAATGAAAATAATTTTTGGATAAATTTGACACGAAGAACATATTTAATAGACACTAGGAACTCTGAAGAATACGACTAAGGTGAAGAAAATTGGAAGAGCGGTAAACCTCGCAAGTTAGGTAATGAAATCGGTTTATAGGACATCCTGGACAAGTTTTAGTGATGTGCTTATAACAAGCGTTTTAGATATCCAATTGACAAAAAGTAAAATTCTGAATGACCTGGACATGATTGCAAATAACATATCAAAAAATCATAATTTTTAGACTTAATACAGAGTCGCATCGAATTTTTAAATTTGGTCGCACTGCAGTAGTCCATTGGTTCTGTGTTAACAGAACAGAGCATAAATAAAAAAATTTAACTTCAGTTCTAGGAATCAAATTCACGATCCGTAAAATTCAACATAAAATAGACACATAAGCGAGTATTTATTAAAAGTTCAGCCCCAAATTCAACCCCGATTAAACAAACCAAATTTTCAAAATCATTATTAGTGTACTGAAAATTTCTGGAAAGATGGCAGAATGTGGAGTTTTGCGAAGTAGCTTGTAAGATCCTCGAACAAGCGTAGTAAAAATTGTTAGACCACCATAAAATGTTAGTAACATATAGAGGATGAGTTATCATAAATAGTGAATAAATTTTGTTAAGCAAGGATATAATTCGCAACCTTGGTACTATCGAATTTTGTTAATTCTAGATTTTCACTAGGAGATGCGGTTCTGCCACCAACGCAAGGCGTCACCAGCAAGTTCCGAATCTGTGAGTGGATATTTTCTTTTCAAAATTGATATTTACTTATTTGCTTTTGAATTGAGATTTACTTTTAAGCACATAGGGAGTTAGCCAAGTTTATTTCCAGTTGTTTATGAATGAGAATGTTTTGAGAAGTTTTGATTTGAAACTATGATTTTTATGATTTCCGGAGGCATGGGGGAAAGACCCACCTCAATTATGACTTATAAAATTGACGGATATAACATGTGCACATGTAAATCAGGACTAGGGGACGGTGATTAGTAACTCCCTTGGATCCTAGATTTCAGAATTAGGGGGACGGCGAGACGTAACACACTTAGACCCTAGATTCAGAGTCACGATGATAGCATGGATCTGCACATCTAGCTCTAGTTCAATGGCTTGAGGGACGGCGAGACATAACTCCCCCAAGACCACTAGTTTAGGCATATAGTGGGAGGACGATACGTAACGCCCTCATACATCAGATTTTTAGTAACATATTTTTCAAAGACAGATTTTCAGAGATATAGTTTCAGAAAGGATAGTTTTATGAAAACTTTTTCCAGAGAAACAGTTTTATGAAAGAGTTTTAGAAAGAACTCAGTTTTCCAGAAAAGTTCAGAGTTTTACAGACAGAAAATATTTTTCGGAAATGTTCATAGAAAAGGAATTATTTTCAGATACGAAAGAGATTTCAGAAAAGATATGTTTTCTTGAAGATGATTTTAATTTCAAAACAAATGAATATTTTGTAAAGTATTTCAGTTTCCGTTTTAAACTGTCCACTCACTAGGTTGTTCAAACGATCTAACCCTCTCACTCCCAGTTTCTCTGTTTTACAAGTATACCCAGAGGACAAGCTCAAGGAGATGGATACTGATGTCAGTTACTAGGGTGTTTGGGTCCAACAGATTGAGTGCAGAGTTACAGTTCAGTCATAGTCACAGTGAAGTCACATGTCAGACAGTAGTATTGTATAAGTCATTATATGTGCTAAAACAGTCCATGAACAGAGTTATAAAGAGAATTATTATTGAGTTCACAGTTATACATATTAATATGCATTCTATGTTGTTGAGTTGGGCAATGGTCCCTATGCATGAGTTTGTATTTAGATGGGATTAGTGTTAGGGTTTTGGGGGGGGCAAATCGGGGTAAACGCAGCGGAACGCAGAAAATCAAAATTTTTCCGATTTCAATAATTTTTCTTTATTTTAATTACTCAATACTTAAGAATTGAATTATTTTTACCCAAAAATCATATTTTCTCTTAATTGCCGAAAAGACCCCAAACATTGCATTTTGATCATTTTAGTCCGTAAATTGTCAAATTTAAATTTAAGTGATTTCAAATCAATACCAAAATGATTTAAACATGTCTTATACATCAAAATACAAATTACAATAAAAATCTCAAATTTTTGCCAAATTGCCGAGAAGGACAAGAATTCCAAACTTAGTCCAATTTGGTCCAATTTAGTCAAAACTAGTTTAAATGACATCGAATCAACACCAAATTTTAAGTACATCTTATATATTCTATATTTCAACACATATATGAAAAGCCCCAAATATGGATAAGGTTATGAACCCTACTTTCTCAAATATATCCAATTGACCAAAATACACCAAATCAAGCAAATTCAACACTTTAATTCAACCTTTACAACACCAAACAAGTCTCACCACTTTGAATAAACTCAAGAAAAATTATAGGTCATAAATGAGTGGCTAAGCAACACTAGAATGGCAACTTGATTATCAAATAATCAAAGAAAGCTTATAAACCCATTTTAAGCTTACTTTTTTTTTTTTAATTATACATGCTAACACCTTTCAAAAAAGTTCCCAACAAATCAATTACATGCTTAAAGAGTAGAGAAAATTCTAAGCTACATATGTTGAAGCCCAGAACTTTAGAAACAATTTCTAAGTTGAAAAAATTAAGGAAAAACTTACAAAATCCAAGTTTTTTGCTCAAGCTTTCACCTTTGTTCTTCAACTTTCTCTCAACTTTCTTTGTATTTGATTTTTGGTTACTTGAATATTATGAAACAAAAAAGAAACAAAAGTTTTTATATTTTCCCTAAGATGTCCGAAAAAGGGGAAAAAAATAATAGCCAAGTATTTCAATTTTGCTTTTCAATTAATAAATGGAAAATGATTTAATAAATATGTAGTATTAGTGTTGGGGTTGGTGCTCAGAGCGCCAATCCGGACCGAATTTATGTCTGATTCATGAATATGAACAATCCATTTTTCCATAATATTACTTATTTATGGTTGCACCTCTTGTTTTTATATACGTATTCGATCTGATTATGATTAGATTGAAACTAAATGTTGTTTAGTGATATATATATATATTAGACAAAGGCCCGATAATATATAATGCAGTACACAGTTACAAAGCTAATTTGTAATTGACATTGGGAAGTGTCACTGCTAAATGTATATTATCAAATATTGTTCCTGGTCAAGATTCACTAACACGGTCGGTTAGTCAAATCTGTTGAGACCAGTACATGTCGTATATCGAGACTTGGTCCGATTATTTATCCCAATGAACCATGAGTCTAGGGAGACTCGTATAGATGAGTAGGTGTTTATAATGGATAAACATTGAACGACTCACCAAAGATTCTTAATGGATGGTACACCAACGTCAATAAGAATCTTCTCGAGTTGAGTAGCAAGTGGTCCTTCGACTTGAGATACCACTGTAGATGTATGAGACATCCTCCACACTTAGATGGCAGTCCCGTCACCGATCTATTTAAATCAGACCTCCGCCTGTTCGTTGGGTGTGGACCAATCCTCAGGATATCCTATGTGTATCAAGATAGGATCCGTCAGTTCTGTGTACAGAGCATAGGTAGTCCATATATTATTAGCAGTCTTTTAAATATGTGGCCACATTATACTTTGGAAGTAAGTTCCGAAAGTTATTTAGAGATTGGTAATAGATACGTCGACGAGATAATACCTATATAGATTTGACGTTAACATCTATATCTCTGGTATTATCTGGATATACGTCGACGGAGGGATTATACGTATGCAATGACCTCGACCTGTATGATTCAGCTAGTTTATTCGTGGTCGTCATAATTTACGGGTGGGTAAATTATGGACACGAAATTAGATTTTGTGACGGATATACCTAAATCTAGAGAGTCTCACTAATGAAATATAATCATAGAGCACTAGGGCAACTTTTATGAATAATGGTGATTATTTATAAATCGTTTAAACGTTAAACGAAAAATACATGCGAATGGGCCGAACCGTCATTTCCTAATTAATGTGTATTTGTATTTAATATATGATATTATTAAATACACATTAATAAATTGTCAAATAAAGGTATTTGACATATATCATTAATATATGTTTTTGAGATATTTAAAGTAAATATAATACATATATTTGAGATATTTGTATTTAATTAATTATTTAATTATTTAATTGTTAAATAATTAATATAATTAAAATATAAATATCTCACCAAATGATAAAGTTAGGAAATGATTATAAGTGTATATTGTTGACTTACATTAAATGAAAAGGTTGTCAAAATGGTTTGACTACTTGGATATTTGTTTTAATAAATTAAAATTGAAAATATATTTATCCATTTTTTCTTACCAATTTTGGCCATGACCCTAAAATAAATATAATTTTTATATTTTTAAGTTGCTTTTGTGGACTTATGAATTTTCATTAAATGTGTAATGGTAAAATTTGCAAGTTGATTAAAGTAACTTAAAATGAAACAAAAAATATCTAGATATTTTATAACACCTTAATTTCGGCCAAGGCATATTTTAGGGAGTATATATTGTTTTGTTTCACTTTTAGGGTTCATAAAGTTCATTAGATACAAAAGAAACACAAAAGTGGTTGAGAGAAAAGTTTGAAGAAAAAGAAGGAAAAGCTTGGAAATCTTAAGGTTTGTAATTTTTCTTTCAAATCTTCCAACATGAAAAATGTTTCTAACATACTTAGCTTCATCTTGTGTTGCTTTGATGTTGTCTCTCTACTTATATTTTGTGTTTTAATTGTTGTGAACTTGAATGAAAGATTGTGCATGTAAGTAAGCTTGAAATGGTTTCAAAGCTTTACTTTTGATTTTTAGAAAATCAAGTTGCCATTCTAGAGTTGTTAAGCCACTTCTTGCTGACCTAGAATTGTTCTAGAGTTGTTTCAAAGTGGTGAGGCTAGATTGGTGAAGTATTGAATGGATTAAAGTGTTGGATTTTGTAAATTTGGTGAAATTGGACAATTTGATGAAATTGAAAAATTAGGGTTCATAACCCACTCCAAATTTGGAGCTTTTCATATATGTGATGTATTATGGTATGAATATGATGCATGTAAAATTTTAGGTTGATTGGATTTGATCTTAGCATGTTTTGAACTAAAGGGACCAAATTGTAATTAATTGGAAATGTTGGGGTGCTCACGGTAATTGCTCAAAAATTGGGAATTTGTGTGAAATATGATTTTGATGCATTAGATGTGTTGAAAAATATTTTAGAAATGATTTAGAATCATCCAAAATTGTATTTGACAACTTTTGGACTAAAATGATCAATTTACAAAGTTTTGGGGTAATTCGGTAATTATCAAGAAATTTGATCTCTTGTGTAATTTTTCAGAATTTGATAATTGGATAATTAAATAAATAAATTTATTTGATTGATCCAAGAAAAATTTTGTAATCGGAAAATTTTAATTTTCTGCGTTTCCGCTGCGTTACCGATATTCCCTTAAAAACCCCAACAAAATGGTATCAGAGCTAGTCTGATTCTGGACACCCCGATATGATTAGCCCTTTAAAATCTAATGTTTGTTCTTTTCTTTACTTGATACATGCATGCTTTCTTTAATTTGATTAAATTTAAACTGTTTGACGCTTTATGGAATATCCCTGCTTAATAAGGTTTTAAAGTAACTGGTATTTGGAATACTTGTGACTTGGTCCGTCTTGTCAATACGGTTTATAAATATTTTTCCGTGACTACATCCGAGACCGTGCCTCTGCTGTGAGGGTGTAGCCGATAGAGATTTATTTATGCCGGATGTATATTAGATACTAGATAAATTCAAGCGAAAGCGGAATCCTGAACGTGCCCTAGCTGTCAGGGTTACGCAAGTAACTTCAATTTATCATTGACGAGTTTAACTTTGGTACGTCTCCTTGTGGGCCTGCCTTAGTAGCGACAACAAGAAACGACCAGGACCGGAAACCCAGAGTCACTAGTGAGTGATTGACAATGAGTTGTCTACCTGTGAATATACGTAGGCGAGACCGTGCCTCTGCTGTGAGTCGAAATATATTCATGGGGTCCTCTTCCCATTATGGAATTCGATTTAATTATGAATTCTCATTTTTCCGTTGGGGATTACGGTATTACGTAAAATAGTGGGAGGCACTGCTAAGTTTAAAAATTCTTTAACTTAGGCAGTGTGTATTATTATGGAAATAACCGCTTGTTTGTTTCATTATTCTATTGATTATATAGAATGAACTTTTATTTACTGCACACATATTTTATATGTTATCTGACTTGACTCTTGGTTGCAGTTATTCTAGAATAGGTTCTAGATACTATTAGACTAGGATATTATTAGATTGGTCTAAGCCATCGGGAACTGTGTTCCGATTTTCTTGAAAAATCAAGATGGTTAATGACTTAGTTTCTAAGTCATGATAGATAATCTAGATAGATATCCCTTTTAGGATATAATACTTTAGAGAGAATAGTTTCTTATGCAGTAAGAATTGACTTGAATTAGTTCATGTCTCAAGATTCTTGACTGGCATTAAGAAAGCCCCATTAGGTATTTGTTTATCTAGTAATGACGTTTCTTAGTTTTAATGATCTATATAGGCAATGTGTCTGACATAATTTGCTAATCAATTATTTGCAATTGTTATGAATAGTTGAATGCAATATTAAAGCTATAGAAAGGAGATGCGTATAGTTGTGTATAGAAAATATCGATTTTCACAATACTACAACTAAGGTATTTGATACCAGATCTCTCGTCTAGTTATTTAAAATATTAGTTAACGATTGTTTTGATATTTGATATCGGAACTTGCGACTATTGGATAGTTATTTGTTCTTTATAATTAATTGTATATATATTTTAAATATAACTAGTAGTGTCATTGACGTAGAGATAAACATTAAGAAAAATTATTCGGTAAAGTAAATAATTTAGAACGGTGCTTTATGAGATTTTATCACTTAAGCATTGGATGCTTATTCTGTATGGTAAATGATGGTTTGATACGAGATCACACCACATATCCTTATCCATTTAATGAATATTGTATTCGGGAAGGTGATTAAGATCTCGTTTTAACCAATGATTGTCATTGGACCACCAGATTTATTTAACTGATACATTGGATGTATGTAGTTTAATAAATTGTAATTGCTTAAGGTAGTTTTCTTTACTTCGTAACTTAGTTTATGAATTGTCATAACTTAGTTACGTGTTTCTGAAAGAACACATATTGAACGTCTTGAAATGATCAAGAACTTTCAATCTGTTCTGATGAAACGTAGATTGAACATTTTTTACTTGTTCAAATATATTCAATCTGAAGTTCTTAGAGAATTCTATCCTCAATTCATTACATGGTTTTGAACTGTTCAAAGATCTTTTATACGATCAAACATATGAATTTAAAGCAATTAGTTCTAAGGTTATTCAGTGAATATGATTCTTATTCAACATTAATCTTCCACGATTCCATCTTGATGGAATTGAGTAGTGGAGCAGTCGAATCTTATATGATTTGATTCGTTTGATATTGAATGTTACCGAATTAGTTTCAATACTCTTGGGGTTATGCTCCAGTAACACTAGTTCATCTTTTTAATTTAGGTTCCATTAATTTCTATAGTTACATATATGATATGTATAGTAGAAAATCTGAATCTTGAAAAGTTTGAGATTTGAATCTTTCTTTTATATAATAGTTATATAATGGAAATTACTTACACCTCGAAGGTATAAGTAAAAGTTTATCGTTTATTCTGTTTAATAGAATATTGTATTCTATTTAATATAATATCTTTCCTACGATCCTAAGTAATAAAATTATTTTATTACTTGGTGTATAACATCGGATGTTAATTATTGTAGTAAAAGACTTGACTTATTGAAGTCAATGTGAGAATGATAAACTATAATTGGAACTACGTAATTAATAAGATAAAACAACCCTTATACATCTTCCGTACAAGTCCAATAGGATAACAGAATCATTTACGAGTATTTGATACTTAATGGTTCTGTTGTTTTCTTATTGAAGAAAAATTATCCTATAACTTATAATGGAAGCGATATTTGATATCGATTCCGGAAGTTCACCATTGAACCATAGATCTAAGATTGTTCATAGCTTAATACGATCAAGTTTTGAACTTGATTATGCTTTCATTATGAATTAGTTCATGATATGTGCTAATTGTTTGCGCAGCGAAGGCAGTGTGAGCTTATCAAAGGTTTGACCTTTACAGTATGACAGTGAGAAAAGTTAAACTCAGCACTCTATTATAGATTCTGAGAAAACTTATCTCTAGTCACACTAATTGAACAATTAAAGATATATTGGTTAATGTTGATATTAAACTGTACATTTTAGCCAAAGAATGCAAAGTGGCGTTTTTGAATGACTTATTCAGATAAGATATCAGTTGTGATTTCTTTGTTTGAAGAGTTCATTCTGGAATGGCCCTAGAGTTTGTGATCTGCTGAGATCGCAGTTTAGTGTGCTAGCTTATAGAGCCTATTGTAGACTCGGGTAAGTCTTCCGGAAATCCGTGTTCTATATTTTTGACATTAGTCAGATTGTCTCATCTTGCCAATTTATAGAGGATACATATGTGCTTAAAGGGTTAGTGGGAGTGTACAAATTACTTTCTAGTGTTATATATTCTAGCAACATTATCATTATTATAGTAATGATGAGATGTTTGTAAGGTAAAAGGTTTACCTAAGTTTTTACTCCGTGAAAGCAATGGGAGTAGTCTCTATTATATTTGATATAAAGTTTTATATAAGATATAAAACTAAGAGACTTGTGAGATACTCCTATTATTCGTACATTAGATATGATCTAATAAAGGACATAACTAGGCTATCTGTATGACAGTTAGTATAACTGTTGGACAGTTATTGTGTGTCTTATATAAAGTATTCATCTTTCATAAATGATGATTCCTTTTTCAAAATAGATATTGATTAGAATGTCTAATCAATCTTATGTATCATTTGATGATGACATAATAAATACTTTATTATGTGCGATTGTAGATATCGATTTAATCATAATTGTTACGAGTTATTTTGATATCCTATAGACCATAGGATGGATCTTGAAACACGTTCTTTGTGATCTTTGAGATATTAAGAACGAGTTTCTAATTCATGGAGAATACAGTCTGCAACAATTAGGGTCATATTAGTTTTGAGACTAATTATGACGTTAGACAGTCTACGTCATAAAGAGTCACAAAAGATGCAGTGGAGTGTCACGAAGGATTCTACTATTTAGTGGAATTAGATGCAACTTATGAAGTATTGACTTATGAAGTTGCAATGACCTTATAAATTAGAAGTTTTATATTGGTGTTGTGCTTGTGGTTGTCCGGATAGTACTTTGGATTTGATCCCTGAATACTTGGACAACTCAGTACCTGTAGCACAATACTGATGTAGTGTCTGATTCATATTAATGTATAATTTAGATTCTACAAAATATGAAAGATACTAGCTATGGTAACAGATTAGGTTTGTTTGACAAACTCATTATGTTATAGCGGACTTAATTTTGTTGCCTACCTTTTAAGTGCTAGGTGAGCTTTTGAGGGTTATGTGTATACTATACACATTGAGATGTATATATGATACCGTGGATTGGCACAAGAGCAAATGAGAGAAATTGTTGGGGTTGGTGCTCAGAGCGCCAATCCGGACCGTATTTATGTATGATTCATGAATATGAACAATCTTGTTTTCCATAATATTACTTATTTATGGTTGCACCATCTTTTTTTTTATATACGTATTCGATCTGATTACGACAAGATTGAAACTAAATGTTATTTAGTGATATGTATATATTAGAGAAAGGCCCGATAATATATAATGCAGTACACAGTTACAAAGCTAATTTTTAATTGACATTGGGAAGTGTCACTGCTAAATGTATATTATCAAATATTGTTCCTGGTCAAGATTCACTGACACGAGTCGGTTAGTCAAATCTGTTGAGACCAGTACATGTCGTATATCGAGACTTGGTCTGATCGTTTATCCCAATGAACCATGAGTCTAGGGAGACTCGTATAGACGTGTAGGTGTTTATAATGGATAAACATTGAACGACTCACCGATGATTCTTAATGGATGGTACACCAACGTCAATAAGAATCTTCTCGGGTTGAGTAGCATAGTGGTCATTCGACTTGAGATACCACTGTGGATGTATGAGACATCCTCCACACTTATATGGCAGTCACATCACCGATCTATTCAGATCAGACCTCCGCCTGTTCGTTGGGTGTGGACCGATCCTCAGGATATCCTGTGTGTATCAAGATATGATCCGTCAGTTCTGTGTACAGAGCATAGGTAGTCCATATATGATTAGCAGTCTGTTAAATCTGTGGCCACAGTATACTTCGGAAGTAAGTTCCGAATGTTATTTAGAAATTGCTAATAGATACGTCGACGGGATAATACCTATAGAGATTTGACGTTTACATCTATATCTCTGGTATTATTCGGATACTTGTGATGGAGGGATTATACGTATGCAATGACCTCGACCTGTATGATTCAGCTAGTTTATCTGTGGTCGTCATAATTTACGGGTGGGTAAATTATGGACACGAAATTAGATTTTGTGACGGATATACCTGAATCTAGAAAGTCTCACTAATGAAATATACTCGTAAAGCACTAGGGCAACTTTTATGAATAATGGTGATTATTTATAAATCGTTTAAAAGTTAAACGAAAAATACATGTGAACGGGCCGAACCGTCATTCCCTAATTAATGTGTATTTGTATTTAATATATGATATTATTAAATACACATTAATAATTGTCAAATAAAGGTATTTGACATATATCATTAATATATGTTTTTGAGATATTTAAAGTAAATATAATACATATATTTGAGATATTTGTATTTAATTAATTATTTAATTATTTAATTGTTAAATGATTAATATAATTAAAATATAAATATCTCACCAAATGATAAAGTTAGGAAATGATTATAAGTGTATATTATTGTCTTATACATTAAATGAAAAGGTTGTCAAATGGTTTTGACTACTTGGATATTTGTTTTAATAAATTAAAATTGAAAATATCTTTATCCTTTTTTATTACCAAATTTCGGTCATGACCCTAAAATAAATATAATTGTTATATTTTTAAGTTTTGCTTTTGTTGACTTATGAATTTTTATTAAATGTGTAATGATAAAATTTGCAAGTTGATTAAAGTAACTTAAAATGAAACAAAAAATATCTAGATATTTTATAAACACCTTAATTTTCGGCCAAGGCATATTTTAGGGAGTATATATTGTTTTGTTTCACTTTTAGGGTTCATAAAGTTCATTAGATACAAAAGAAACACAAAAGTGGTTGAGAGAAAAGTTTGAAGAAAAGAAGGAAAAGCTTGGAAATCTTAAGGTTTTGTAAGTTTTCTTTCAAATCTTCCAACATGAAAAATGTTTCTAACATACTTAGCTTCATCTTGTGTTGCTTTGATGTTGTCTCTCTACTTATAGTTTGTGTTTTAATTGTTGTGAACTTGAATGAAAGATGTGTGCATGTAAGTAAGCTTGAAATGGTTTCAAAGCTTTACTTTTGATTTTTAGAAAATCAAGTTGCCATTCTAGAGTTTTTAGCCACTCCTTGGTGACCTAGAATTATTCTAGAGTTGTTTCAAAATGGTGAGGCTAGATTGGTGAAGTATTGAATGGATTAAAGTGTTGGATTTTGTAAATTTGGTGAAATTGGACAATTTGATGAAATTGAAAAATTAGGGTTCATAACCCACTCCAAATTTGGGGATTTTCATATATGTGATGTATTATGGTATTAATATGATGCTTGTAAAATTTTAGGTTGATTGGATTTGATCTTGGCATGCTTTGAACTAAAGGGACCAAATTGCAATTAATTGGAAATGTTGGGGTGCTCACGGTAATTGCTCAAAAATTGGGAATTTGTGTGAAATCTGATTTTGATGCATTAGATGTGTTGAAAATATTTTAGAAATGATTTAGAATCATCCAAAATTGTATTTGACAACTTTTGGAGTAAAATGATCAATTTACAAAGTTTTGGGGTAATTCGGTAAATACCAAGAAATTTGATCTCTTGTGTAATTTTTCAGAATTTGATAATTGGATAATTAAATAAATAAGTTTATTTGATTGATCCAAGAAAAATTTTGTAATCGGAAAATTTTGATTTTCCGTATTTCCGCTGCGTTACCGATATTCCCTTAAAAACCCCCAACAATTAGATCATCAAACCATTTAATGAAATCCACCATTTGTTCAATCATAATTGGCCATTTGTAAACTTTGATAGTGGAATAAGATATTTATCATTTAATTAATTTAATCATTTAATATTTAAATAATCAAATAATTAAATACAAATATCTTAAATATATGTACTATATTTACATTAAATAATCAAAATACATATATTAATTATATATGTCAAATATCACAATTTGACATTTAACAAATGACCGAAAGATCCCAATCGCATGTATTTTCGTTTAGCCGTTAAATGACTTATAAATAATCAGTATTATTCATAAAAATTGCCCTAGTGCTCTACAAGTATATTTTATTAGTGAGACTCTCTAGGTTAAGGCATATTCGTCACGGAATCCAATTTCGTGTCCATAATCTACCCACCCGTAAATTATGACGAACACATATAAACTCTCTGAACCATACAGGTCGAGGTCATTGCATACGTATAATCCATTTGTCACAGGTATCCGGATTATTCCAGAGATATAGATATAAACGCCAAATCTCTATAGATATAATCACGTCGATGTTTCTATTAGTAATCTCTTACTAATACTTAGAACTCACTTCTACAGTGTACCATGGGCCCATGGATTAAACAGATTACTAATTCCATATTGAATACCTATGTTATGTACACAGAACTGACGGATCTTATCTTGACACACACAGGATATACTGAGCATCAGTCCACACCCAAAGAACAGGCGGAGGTCTGATCTGAAAAGATCGGTGACGTGACTGCCATCAAAGTGTGGAGGATAACTCATATATCTATAGTGGTATCTCAAGTAAAAGAATTATTATGCTCACCCAACCCGAGAAGATTCTTATTGACATTGGTGTACCATCCATTAAGAATCTTTGGTGAGTCATTTAGTGTTTATTCGATATAAACACCTACATGTCTATATGAGTCTCCCAAGACTCATGGTTCCTTGAGAAACCATTGGAATCCAATATTCCAATATACGACACGTACCAATCTCAACGGGTTTACTTACTGACCAAGTAATTGTATACCTTGATGATGTTGTTATGATATAATTTAATGTCAATTGCGACGCTTTTGTAACTGTATCATAACCAATCACTTTAAGGTCATTTACGTCTTTACCATATAAAGAAGAAGTAATATTAAAGAAACTGTTCATTTTACTCATTAATAAAATATTTACACAAGTATTTACAGGGAAATACATAAGAAATTGGCACTCTGAGAACCAACCCTAACAATTATTGGTGTTGATCATAGTCAGAGAGTCAAAGGCTCAGGGGGATAGGTCGGCCTATTCCCTGCCAGTAGTATCTCCGATTGGGGGATGTTACAAAGATAATATCAGAGTATGGTCTAGGAAGTCAGTGACCACAGTGGGTAGAGTGATGTGGTCTTGTATATGTAGTATGCCTGGGATACCCGTATGCGAGGCACTATCTCTCCAGTATCTAATCCTCGAGTACGTCCTCAAGTCATATAAAAGGTTAGTAAAAATGCCCAAAGTTATCTGAATTTTCTTCCTAATAAAAGTAACCATAATCCTTGTTCTAGCTGAGAATCCTTCTGTAGTCATCTTGGGTTATTATTAGAAGTCCAAGACAAGTTATGAGCATAGATAGTAAGGTTCTAAGAATACTCAACCAATGGATTGAAAAGAGAAAGCTATAAGAAAAGTAAGGAATGATGCATAGATGCTTAAGCAACCAGAGGCAATAAGAGATAAAGATACAGAATGAGATAATAAAGAAATGCCAGAATTTATAATAGTAAAGGGAATATAGTAAGCCTGAGCAAGAATAAGATGTTAGATAGATTCAAGTAAGATTCATTCCCTCCTCAGAAATTCCTTCAAACAAATCCAATAGCCTTTGAGTACCTCGTATAGATAGCAAGTTTTCCAAATAACAAAGGATAGTTAGAAAAATAAAAGAAGCAAGAAATCAAGATTTATCGAGGAAGTTTCTAATAGACATAAGATACCAAAAAGGACGTAGAGATTCTAGACACCCAAACCTAGGCTCGTAGTTAAATAAAATGAATGTCACAAGGACAAATGATTAGTTGCCTTAACCAAGGAATCTGATATAGATAAGGCCATGATCTATCCAAATTCTTACCTCTCAGTGGTACCGGTTAAGAGAACAGTCCTGACAAGTCTATCTCATACCCACCTCACATGAGTAATAGACTCTACCAGGGCATAGTGTACCAGAACAAAACATCGATATCAGTTTAGATGTAAATGTTTGTCTTATCCTTTACCAACATAGATAGAGATAACCGTACGAAAGGGCAGTACTCATAATGCTATAATCTGAGAAAGAGATAGCGAACCTTGAGAGATGGTTCACCCAGGGAGGGGCCAATGAGACTTCTAAGGCTAGAAAAGAAAGAACCCGATATAAAATAAGATTAGCAAATTTGCTGCACCAGTAAGAACCCTTAGATTATACCAATGCCAGTAGAAGTCCATGTAAGTTTAAAAAGGACAGACCCATGAAATCGGAGATACTCAGGAGTTGACAAGAGTACCAGTATGAACCTTAAGGCTAAATGGCATAGTTGTAGCCTATTGCGAGAGCAGATAGCAGAGATCTGGAAAGTAGCCCAAAAGAATGAACCACCACTAGTCTTGGCAGCACGACTTAGAGCCAAGAGATAGGATATGCAAATAATATAGAAGGATGTAGAAAGTAACATGGAAATTCAGTACATATAGTAACATAGATAACATAGTCTGAAGACAGTAATGAAAATGGAGACTTCAAAATAGTTGGTGAGAGTTATAGAACCCTAAGATATGGAGAAGTCGAGGAAGATCCCAACAAAGTGAATGATGATTTTCATACCAGTAGTCTCTACTCTAGTAAGTTTTAGACACCTAACCAGACCATCAATGAGCTTAGACAATTCACAGTAATGTGTATTCTCAGATCTCTATGGAAATCATGTATTTTGCCCCTCAACTTAGAGCCCAGTCAAGATTTGAACAAGTAAAGAAGAGTATGTGACAGAATAGACAATCACAAAACAGCAAATAGTCGAACCAATAAGTTCAACAACACCTAGATAAGAATCATAGGATAGTAATATTTTGTATAAGATAGAATAATTTGAATTCACAATAAGTCTAGCCAAATCCAGAAGTGATAACCTGCCCTACCGAAGAACTGAAAGCCTTTAAGGAAGTAAAGGCTCGAAAGAGTAAGGAACCAGAGTAAGCAACACATAAAACGTCCTACAGAAGTAAGTTATACAACTTACAGAGCTTCCCATCGTACTAAAAGGGGAAAAATTAGTAAGAAAGTAACACTGAAACCAAAGATTCAATAGTGATACCATGACTTGTCATAAATATGGAGCTTCCAGGGAAAAAAATGACTTAAGAGGTTCAAGAAACTGTGATAAGTAGGAAATCTAAGTAACAGAGCAAAGCTTTGAAAGTAAAAATAACAAAGAGAGCATGTTAGGATTTTAGGAAAGCATGAGCCTTATAGAGATTCTCACTAAAGGAAAATATGACCAATAGCCGAAATGAATCAGGAGTAAAGTAGATGAGGCAATTCAAATAGTTCCTAACATAAGCACCTTAGTGTGGGAGCCCAATATCAGACATGTAAATAAGGGAGTCCTAGGATTAAATAATGAATAGTAGGTGCAACTGCAGCACGCTTAGCTAGCGAGACCATCAAAACCGAAAAAAACTTCAGGACTAACCCCACCATCCCAACCCTCGTTAGACAGCAGTAGTAATGATGGAACACATTGTTCGCCCCAAGATATTCCCAGAAACAAGTGAATATGTAGTGGAAGGAGACCGAGACGTAAAACATGAAATCTTCAGATGTAGTATAAGAGCATAAGAAAAGAGAAAAATAACTCTAAGTAAAAGATTTAGAAGATGTGTTGTCTAGATGAAACGATGAAAATACAAGATATTAGTCAAACAATGACAATAATACATGAGAAACAGTGTTAGACATGACCAATGACATATAACAACAAACCTTTCCATTTAGGAATTGAAGAAGAAGGGTATCAACATGATACATTATGGAATGCATAGCAGCGAGTCTTTAAGCGCTAACATGAGACCGAAGCTCTATTAAATATAGAATTGGAAGAAAGATAACGAGTATAGCCCATATATTTTCCTTCACAGCGCATCATCATAAATAATGCTTGGATGAATTGAAGCAGACTTATTGAAGAATAACGTGAAAAAGGCCAAGGAAACCAGATATACAGATATTGTTGAGACCAGGACAACACCTGACAGAATAAGACTATGGGAATAACTGAAAGTGGGATATCCTAGAGTGTAATCAGGAAAAGAGAACAAGTCGGTATGGAAGACAGTTAACCAGATTTAGATTATCAATGAATTTAAAGGTACGAGAAGAGTATGATAGTGAAGTTGTGAGAATGAATGCCAGAATAAGGTTGAGTATGTAGCGTTAAGGAAATACCTAGTAAGATTATTCTTTTATGCATTTACACCCTGAATGGCAGCAGGATATGGTATTTCTATAAAAAATCGAAAGTATCAGCTAAGAAGAAACCGATTGAGGCAAGAAATGTTGAGCATCACTAGAGGTCTAGAAATGGGATTTCTTTGACGCATCATAATAGTTGTAGCATGACGGTAGTGTAGAGTACTCAACATAAATTTCACGAAATGAGGACGAGGAATTCCTCTCAATCAATAATTCAAGGGGATTTTCATTAGAGCCCACAAACCTTGGAATAGTATATGCAAACAATGCAATCGAAGTTATGCATGAAGCAGATAATAAGATAAGAAGAAGGATAATGTATTATTACTAGCCAAATGGTAAACGATCAACGTGACAGAGATCTTAGTTGTTAAGCCAAATTGATCCAGATAATGCAGAATAGTTTACAACAGATTAAGAATTCACGCAAATAAAATGGAGTATATACCCAGTTATGACTTCCAAGTCATGGCATACACGATCCAGCTTGATGATCACATTATCCTATGGTGTAATGACAGTATATGGATGATCATCGGGAAGTAATGCGATATAGTTGGTGTAGCAAAGTTAACTATGAGAATAAAATCAGTAGGAAATGGTTGCCTAGGAAATAGCGTGTGAATTCGGCTACTCGTGATAAGATATTCAGTATCAAGAATCTCAGTCCTAAAGGGGATCCGAGGACGAATCCTATTTAAGGGGAGGAGAAAATATAACACCCTGATAAGTCCATCGACTACTATGCTATAGGTGGAATAATACATGATACAAATCATACTCAAGTGTGTATTTACTCGTGAAATTACTTTTCAGACATTTGATATACGTTTTGCAGTTCCGATACGAAATTTATTTTATGTACCACTCCGAACAGCCTTTAGTATTTGGGCCATAACTTTTCCATATAGTCTCTGATTTTTACGAATTTTATATCGTCGGAAATCTAAGACCGCGACCTAAAACTTTTCCCTTGTATAGTTTCCCAAAAACAGACCAAAACTAAGTCAAATAATACGTTCTTGTGACAGTTACTGTAGCATTTTGGGATTTTTCTGGAAATATCACCATGTGTCTTCTAAAATAATAAAAACTTATGCCCCACTTGTATATAAGGTAGCCCACTTTTTTTTTAACCCTAACTACTATTCACTCATCTCCCTCTCAAGCCAAATGTGAGCAACTCATGAAGTATTCTTCCAATCTTTTTATTCCTCAAGCAAATTTTGAAGTAACAAGTGATGATTCCAAGATTTCTTTCATGCAAGTAAGCTTCTATTCATCTTCCTTATTCTAATCTTGATTATCAAGCATGATTATTTTACCCTGAATTCACACATGGAAGAACCCCTAGAATTTATATTTCATTTTAGCTTTGATTAAGTTGCTAACATGTATTTTGGAGGTTATCATGATAGTATTAGCATGAGATGAAGCCTTGATGTGTAGGAATTTGATGGGGGGTTATACTAAATTTTGGTTATTTTGGGGCTGAATCTAAATGATTAGAGAGTGAATAAGATGAATTGGAATTGTATTATGTATTGGAAATGGTCAAGGAATTGAAACCTGAAAAATTAGTTGAATTTGGGTATTTCACACACCAAGTGTTCGATGAAATATCCCAATAAACCAAAATAATTATTCGGATAAATTTGACACGAAGAAACATATTTAATAGACACTAGGAACTCAGAAGAATATGACTAAGTTGAATAAAATTGGAAGAGCGGTAAAACTTCAAGTTAGGTAATGAAATCGATTTTATAGGACATCCTGGACAGGTCTTGGTGATGTGCTTATAACTTGCGTTTTATATATCCAATTGACAAACAGTAAAATTTTAGTGAACTAGACATGATTATGAATAACATATCAAAAAGTCGGAATTTTTAGACTTAAGGCAAAGTTTCACTGAATTTTTAAACTTGGCCGCACTGTAATAGTCCACTAGTTCTGTGTTAACATAACATAGCATAGAGAAAAATTTATAACTTCAGTTCTAGGAATCAAAATCGTGATCCGTAAAATTCAACATAAAATAGACACATAATCGAGTATTCTATTAAACTTTCAGCCCCAAATTCAACCCCGATTAAGCGCATCAAATTTTCAAAGTCAGTATTAGTGCACTGAAATTTTCTGGAAATAGGGCAGGATATGGAGTTTTGCGAAGTAGCTTGTTTGATCCTCGAACGAGCGTAGTAAAAATTGTTAGACCACCCTAAATAGTAACATAAAGAGGATGAGTTATCATGAATAACGAATAAATTTTGTTAAGCAAGGATATAATTCGCAACCTTGTTACTAACGAATTTTGCTAATTCTAGAATATCACAAGGAGATGTGATTCTGCCACCATTGCAAGGCATCACCAGCAAGTTCCAAATCTGTGAGTGGATATTTTCTTTTCAAAATTGATATTTACTTATTTACTTTTGAATTGAGATTTACTTTTAAGCACATAGGACGTTAGCCAAGTTTATTTCCAGTTGTTTATGAATGAGAATGTTTTGAGAAGTTTTGATTTGAAACTATGATTTTTATAACTTCTAGTGGCATGGGGGAAAGACCCACCTCAGCTGTGACTTATGGAATTGACGGATATAACATGTGCACGTGTAGATCAGGACTAGGGGGACAGCGAAATGTAACCTCCCTAGATCCTAGATTTCAGGGTTAGGGGGACAGCGAGACGTAACGCCCCAAGACCACTAGTTTAGTTGTATGGGGGGACGGCGATACGTGACGCCCTCATACGTCAGATTTTCAGAGACAGATTTTCAGTGACCGATTTTTCAAAGACATATTTTTCGAGATATGGTTTCAAAAGGGATAGTTTTATGAAAAAATTTTCCAGAGAAAGAGTTTTAGAAAGAACTCAGTTTTCTAGAAAAGTTCAGAGTTTTATAGACAGAAAAGAGTTTTCAGAAAAGTTTCATAGAAATAGAATTGTTTTCAGATACGAAAAAGATTTCAGAAAAGATCTGTTTTCATGAAGCTGATTTCGATTTCAGAACAAATGAATGTTTTGTAAAATATTTCAGTTTCCGTTTTAAACTGTCCACTCACTAGGTCGTTCAAACGATATAACCCTCCCCCCCTCCCAGTTTCTCTGTTTTACAGGTATACCCAGAGGACGAGCTCGAGGGGATGGATACTGATGGCAATCACTAGGGTATTTGGGCCCAACAGATCGAGTGCAGAGTTACAGTTCAGTCATAGTCACAGTGAATTCTCATGTCAGACAGTAATATTGTATAAGTCATTGTACGTGCTAAAAGAGTCCATGAACAGAGTTGTAAAGAGAAGTATTATTGAGTTCACAGTTATACATATTAATTTGCATTCTATGTTGTTGAGTTGGGTAATGGTCCCTATGCATGAGTTTGTATTTTGAGATGGGATTAGTGGTGTTGATCATAGTCAGAGAGTCAGAAGCTCAGGGGGATAGGTCGGCCTATTCCCTGCCAGTAGCATCTCTGAATGGGGGATGTTACAATTGGCTAAGAGTGTCTTCCTAAACTGAGATCTTGTAAGAGTGGTAAAAGTGGGCTAGTGACACTCAAGTTGGATATTAGTAAGGCGTATGACCATATCGAGTGGGGTTTTTCCTACATACGATGAGTAAGATGAGATTTTCAGAATGTTGGATTAACCTTATTATGACATGTGTTACTATACCTACGTTCTCTTTTTTGTTAAATGTCAAATTTTTAATTTTGAGAAGTTCCATATTTTGTTTAGTCCTAATGTGGGGGAGACTCTTAAAAATGAGATTCCTATTTTGTTTGGCCTTTCTGTTGTTTCTGCTCATGAGCAATATTTGGGTCTGCCATCTATGATAAGATGCAACTGAAAGGTATTTTTCATTATTTAAAATTTCGTGTGATTCAAAAATAGAATGGATGGCGCCAAAAAAAAATTTTGTGGGGGAAAAGAAGTTCTACTTGAAGTTATAACACAGGCTATTCTGATTTATGTTATGAGCGTTTTTCGCTTAGCAGTGAGTCTTTATGAATAATTTCAGCAGTGTTTTACAACCTTTTGGTGGGGTTCTACAGAAAATAAATTTCATATACAATGAATGAGTTGGGATAAAATGTGTCAATCAAAATGTTGAGGTGGGCTTGGTTTTCGGGATCTCACTTGTTTTAATCAAGCTATGTTAGCTAAACAATATTTATTATAGTAATTAGTTACCCAGAGCTTTTAATTTTAAGCCTTTCTCTCCAAGAGTTATGCCTAGTGATGCAACAGTAGTTGATTTAATTATTGATGGAAATCGCTGGAATATACTCCTTAAACAACATTTTCTGGATATTGATATACAATTTGTTTTGCAAATTCTGTTTCCTTATCAAAAAGCTCCAAATGTTGTTTTATCGCACTTTGAGAATGATGGTATGTTCACTGTCAAACCGGTTTATAAAATGGCAATGTAATTGAAGGCTTCTATGGGAGTAGGCACTTCGAATAGAGATAGTAGTGAATGGAAGGCAATTTGGCTAATGGGGTTCCTTTGAAAGTAAAATTTTTTATGTGGAGAGCTTTGTCAAATATCATACCAACTAAGACCGATTTGATGCAGAAATAAGTAGGGATTGTAAAAAAGCCCGGGCATGGGATAAAAAATCTCGAAGTAGAGGTCCGGTTTGGGCTCGGGTCCGATCCGGGCTTAGCACATTAGCTCAGACTCGGCCCGGTCCAGGCTTAAAAAATATATTATATATATATTTTTATATTTATATAATAAAAAATATATTTTTTTTATATTTATATAATAAATTATATATATATATATATAATTTTTTTATTATTGCCCGGCCCGGTAACAGCCCGGGCCTGGGCTTAAAAAAATATTCCCGGACTCGAGCTACGCTTATCAAAGCTCGGATCCGGTTCGGCCCATTGCCACTCTTAGAAATAAGATAGTGGATACATATATATATTCATTCTCTTATCTTCTGTCCGAATGTTAAAAAGGTCTGTGTCTTGACTCCATTTTATGATCATTTGATAAATGGTTGTGTGCTTGACTTATGGGATTTATTTATTTCCATTTAAATTGTTCTTAAAGATTTAGAATTTAATCTAGTTGTGATGATATGGCAGGGGATTTGGGGACAGCGTAATAAGAGGTTTATGAGGATATTATTTGTGTGCCACAATATGATATAGCAAGGGTAGAGAGAGAGATTGCATATATCTTATACTAAGATGGGGTCTGCTGTTAGCTTTAAAATTTGGAAAATTAATAATGTAGGTATTTACAGGGAAGCCCCTCAATTAGGTTGGTTTAAGTTAAATGTTGATGCAGCATTGGATGTTGGAATTGGAAGAATGAGATATGGTGTTATTGTGCATAATCATGAGCATCAAGTGATGGTTGTTGTCGTTGATATTTGGATGTTTTTCTAATAATGTTGAAGCGAATGACTTACGCTTTGGTTTACGCTTTACCAGTGAAATTGTTTATCTTTGTTAATGATTAAGTCGGACTCACTACGAGTTTTCCAATTGATTTTGGGTAAATTAAGTATCTGAACAACAATTTTTTTGGATTATTAGTGAGGTATAAAATTTTTTTATGTTAAAGCATGATTTTCGGATTTGTCATATTTTGAGGGATGGCAACCAAATGGTGGATAGCTTAGCTCATTTTACCTTTAGTTATAATGATCTTATGATTTGGGTGGAAGATTTACCTTCCCAAATATCTTGTTTCCTTTAAGGGTGTATTCTTTTCTGATTAATATATTATCTCTTTTGTTCCAAAAAAAAAAATTAATATGAATTTAGAATAAAAAAAATATGTAGAAACAGTCCAACATTTTTTCCTATATATTTTTAAAACCCCAAAATCTTTAATTAAGTTTTATTTAATTAGAGATATAATCTTATTTGAATAATATATATATATATATATATATGTTGAATATTTTTATGTCTTCATATCGCGCCACATGACGACTCACTATTAAATTATAAAATTAAATTAATAATCTATTAAATAAAGTCCTATTACAATAAAAATATATATATTATAATTTTATAAGAATTCTATTATAATAAGAAAACTCATTATACTATTTTATTAAAATAAGAAATACTATTAAATTATAAAATTAAATTAATAAATCTATTAAATAAAAAACGTATTACAATAAAAATGTATATTATAATTTTATAAGAACTATATTATAAAAATAAAACATATTATACTATACTATTAAAATAAGAAATAATATTAAGTTATAAAATTAAATTAATAAATCTAAAAATAAAAACCTTAGTATAAAAAAAAACATATTATACTATTCGATAACATTTTGAGTAATATCACATATAATCCAAATATATAAATATAAATCTATGTGTGTCTATGTATAAGTTAAACAATTTAAAATTTTCTCTTCCCGACATGTGATACCTAATCTCTATAATTATTATTTTTAATTAAATTACAAAATTAAATATCCTTAATTTTTTTTTATTAAATTATAAATTTAAAATAAGAAATATATTACAATATAATAAAATAATCTCTTAATAAAATAAGAAACATATTACTTTAATTAATTACTATTGTAATTTATTATTTTTTAAATCAAAATGATAAACTATTAAAATAAGAAACTTTTTTTTTTAATCGTTGGAAACCCTGCCACCAAACCACCCTTTCTGGGCTTAAGTGCAGCAGGTAAAATCCCCGGTTGTCCCAGACTTTTACAAGAAACGCACTCCTTGGATTCGAACCCATGACCTCAAGGTCATATCCTGAGCCCTACACCATCAAGCCATGCCCATTGAGGATTAAAGTAGAAACTTATTACAATAAAAAAAAAACATATTATAATCTCTCATTAAAATAAAACACATGTGACACATAATCTCTAAAATTAAATTTTTATTAATTTATAAAATTATAATAATAAATTATTATAATAATAAATCTATTATAATATAAAAATAGAATCTCATATATATATATATATATATATATATATATATATATATATATATATATTATAAAATTATAAAAATAAAATATCTTTAAAATTAATTTTTTTTTATTATTAAATTATAAAATTAAAATAAGAAACCTATTAATTTAGTTAATTAATATTATAGTTTAGTCTTTTTAAATTATAAAATTAAAATGATAAACTATTAAAATAGAAAACCTATTATAATAAGAAAAACATATTATAATCTCCCATTAAAATTAATAAAATGTATGTGGCACCTAATCTATAATTAATTTCTTATTATTAAATAATAAAATTAAAATAATAAATTATTAAAATAAGAAATATATTACAATATTAAAACAAAATCCCATATTTATTATTAAATTATAAAATTAAAATAATAAATTATTAAAATAAGAGACCTATTACAATATAAAATATAATTTCTTATTAAAATAAGAAAACTAAATAGCAATAGTTCACAAAACCTAACAATTTTTTTTGATTTCGGGTCTTTTGTTGATTGTTATTTGTTATTTTACTTTAATTATTTTTATATTTTCATGAACTTTTTATTATTTGTCATGTCACAGCATGCACACTCTAACTATGTAACATCCCCAATCTGGGAGATGCTACCGGCAGGGAATAGGTCGACCTATTTCCCTTGAGCCTCTGTCTCTCTGACAACTGCTAATCTCACTTATATACATACTCATGCATGGGACCAATGCTCAGCTCATCAACATAAATGTGTGACACTTTTCATATAAAGTACTCAGTTTCACTACATGTTAACAACTCTGATAGTGAACCTTTATGTTGTATTACATATATGATACATGACCTTTCAAGACTCTAACTAAACTGGACTATATTTCTGACTCGATCTGGCAGACAAAATATCCTAGTGACTGCCATTAGTATTCATCCTCCCGAGCTCGTCCTACGGTAAACCTGCAAAACAAAGAAACTGGGAGTGGGGGGGTTAGATCGTTTGAGCGATCTAAGTGTTGGAATGTATGCCCTAGAGCTACATGTGATGTAAACGGTTTTATATGTTTTGAAATAAAACAATGCATTATTCATTTATCAAATTGTTTGTTTGATTTTCGCATATTATATATAATCTTAAATACCATAAATTACTTATGTGCCTTCAGACTTAGTGTATGAGTATCATACACAAGAGGATTTAAGTCTGAAGTTAGTAATCTTAAATAGTCCATAGAGAGCAAACAAAGCGGGTATTTTGTTTGTGGTTTATCTATAGCTGCGGTCCATTCTATATTTGTATGGTGATCTTGATCCGGATCGTCCATGTAGAGTCATGAGAATGGAGGCACCTTGTATGATGCGATCATATAGGACTAGACCCAGATGGAAATGAAATTCTTATAATATCTGTTAGACTAAGAAAGTCATTTCGATCTACTAGATGGTCATATATAGATTGATCTTAATCCTGAGTGTACTACGAACTCCTGCATGCCAGGCTATGTCCTTTGATTTACAAAGGTGAGGTTGGTGTAGCAGTCCCGACCAATAGCTACGTACTTTGGGGACACAGTTTGTTTTGTAGCTGGGAACGTTTTACATAGACATGGAGTTCACTCCTTCTTGCTAGAAGTAGATGAGTATCTTTCTTAAGGGTTGATTCGGTAACTGAACGATTTGAGCGCTCAAGTCTCTCTATTACGAATAGAAAGATTAAAATTCATAATATTATGAATAAATCGTTCATTAGAGAATCAATGTACTTAAGGTAAAAATAATTAGAGGGGTAATAACGGACATTATGACCCGACTCTAATTACGAGATACGCGTGAAGGGTCAATTCGTATGTAATGACTATATCGATGGACAACGACTTAGTTCGACTTAACATATCATCTGCGGCAACGAGAGTGCAACTTCGGGTTTTAGTGGAATAACCCGGAGTCAATAATTCAGAATATCTAATTAAGAGCTTAATTAATATTTCTAGATTATTGGAGCTCGGAACCGTAGGTCCATTTGGTCCCCGTGCTAGCTCGATTTACTATAACAGATTTAGTATAATTGGATAGTCCAATTATATACTCACAAAGGTATAAATATTATTAATATGATTAGTAATATTATTTATCACACTTACAACTATATATTAAAAGTTAATATATGATTTATAGAATAAATGATTATATGATAATTATTTATTGCTAGTAATTAAATTATATATGATATAATTTAATGAAGGCTAATATTGGAATTCCAAATTTGGGTTTTGGAAACCTTTGAATTAAATTTGGAAGTTACATCTTTTTAAAAGGTAGTAACTCTTTAATTTTGTAACATATATTTCAATTATGGAAATGAATACCTAATGCTACAATATTTATCTATTATTCCTTGTAGTGGCCGAATTCCTCAAGCCATTAGGGGATGGTTGTTTGTTTTGAAAACAAATAAAATCCTTGGCATTAATTTGGAAATTGTGATTTTCAAATTTGTTAATTGCTTATTTAATTTTGCAACATCTTTTCAATAATGGTAATTGAATATTGATGTTGAAAAAAAATTAAAAGAAACCCTAGCTTGGCCGAATTTGACACAGGTGGGAGGGAAGTGGTTGATTTGTTTTAAGGAAACAAATTACCCTAAGTATATAAAAAAATATATATAAAAAATTTTCTTTGATAGGACTCTCATTCTAAAAACCCTAGCCATCTTCTTCTCTTCTCCATTCTCTCAAAAGTTGAAGAAGAAAAAGAATAAGAAAAATATTATTAGTGTGTGATTAAATCTCAAAACGTTTAGGGATTTGTTTGTGTGTGTAGCCCACACTACTTTCCGTTGGTAACGAGATATAGCTCGGAAGACTTTGTGGTGACGAACAAATCATCTTCTCCTTCACTCTTATAAGTCACGGCATTGAGGAACAATAATACCTCTTTGCCGCAATTCACTTGTTACAATCGGGGCTCGATTTGTTTTGTTTTATTCAGGTTTTTTGGGAAACACCATGGGGACTTTTTGGGACTGATTTAGGATTTTTTTTGAGTGAAAAAATCAGAACTATATCACCTTGCAGTTCACGCAATTCAGTGGGTGATTTGTGTGCAGTTCGGTTGTGTAACTGGTCCAAAACAGTCCATTATTTCACTGCAGTTCGGGGCTGTTCGGGGACTATTTTGGGCGCATTCCGGGGCTGAGATCTTGTCTGAAACAGAAGCAAAACTTCAGTATATGTGCTGGATCCATTCGGCTTTAAGGAAGGGAAAGCAGAAAAATTTTTCAAGGTTGATCCGTGTGCCTAATCGCTTCCACTGCGCGAGGAAAGCGTTTCCTACAATTGGCATCTAGAGCGAGGTTGAAAAGTGTTCTTAATCCTTTTCCTTTTCATTTAAAGTTTCTGTTTTTAATATATTTATATGAGTTATAAATATTATATGCATGTTTAGATGAATGGGCACATTGTGATATTGATATGATGAATATTTTTGTTATTTCATATGATGAATGGATTTTACATTGGTCGTAAATTTTTCCGGCTCTTATTTTTGTAGTTGGTTTTGTTTTTGGGATGTAAGGCCATAAGGCCATTGTTTACATTTGTTGTAATTTTATTTTTCAATGTAAAATTTCAATCTTTGTAATTTGGAGCACCGAAGTCGCAAAAGGAGCCAACACCACTTTGGAGCGGGATTTGAAGACCAAGGAATGCCTTGGTAAATATTTTGTACTAATTAGATTAGTATAGGAAAAATAAGAGCCCGGTCAATGCAAAATATTTTTTTATGTTATATGTATGTTTATTTCGAATTGTTTGAATAACATGTCATATAGCTTAGAGTGCCCACTCTTGCATTTTACATGCCATAACATGTCATAGATGCATTATCATTATACACATAATAATATGATTTTATGTAATTTAAAATGTTTAAATTATATATGATATGCATAGAAATCAATTAATTGGATTATTTGGATTTGGTTTAAAATTTGAATTCTAATATATTGGGCTTAATTGGTGCATAATAAATTCCATTGGTATATAGGATGGAAACCCGGATATAAATTCCATAGCCGAATCTGAATGGATGGTAATATGGTCTGCACTCGGGATACAATTCCACGTACCATTGGATTTTATAACGCACTAAGATTTATTAAAATGTTTAATTAAAATTTTGACCTTTTAGAATTCCATAATTTTTAAACTTATTAGTGTCTAGTATTTTAAGAGTTAAAATATAATAGCTCATTAATACCACTCTAATTAAATTAGTTTAATTGAGTAAAACTATTAGTAGAGACTAATGAAATGTTAGTGATACAATTTTAATAGTTAAAATTGATTAGCTCACTTATGACAAACTAGTGTAAATAAAAATTATGATTTAGCTGTCATAACTTTATCCCACACTAGTTAAAATAAAATATTAGATATTTTAGATAGAAACCTTAATTAATATTTAAAATAGTGAGTGGGAGAGGGATATACGACAGTATATCCCGCGATCTCCGTTGTTAGTCCAAAAACGTGAGATTCAAAAGGCGCCTCGAGACGACTTTGTTTTGTCCCCCTACGAATGGTGTCCATTTTGGGTCAATATCAGGTTTGGGTTCCGAGAGGATAGGGATTTAGATGTATCTTGTGAACTGACCTACCCTACGGCGGCACTTCACTCGTTAAGTCCAAGAATCCCGAAACGACGGGTTACACTCACAAAGGAATAATTAACTGTTAATAAAATTCCTTGATCGAATAAAACGATAGTTGTTTAATATAGGAATAAGAGTTATTCCCGCATATATGAATTGACTGAGATTGTCTCGATCTATCATGCGAGTACTTGACCTACCCTATGGCGGCACTTACTTGTGGGATGATAGATTTCCGTGGCATAGTAATTCTCTTAGGTTTCTAATTCATTATTCATGGTTCATGCATCATGTTTAATTTTATGCTAAAATATTTGATGATTTTAATATGCGATGAATGAATGTTAAATGCATGTTTATTTTATATTTCAGCCATGGTTCATCCAATTATTTCCATACTCTCAACGACAAACTAACGGGAGAAAACTATGTTAAGTGGAAAAGTAACATGAACGATATCATGGTCTGTGAAGACCTGAAATTTGTCCTGTCGGAGGAGAGTCCTCCCGTGCCGGCCAGAAATGCTGGCCAAGCTGTGCGCGATACCTACCAGAAATGGGTCGCAGCAAATGAGAAAGCCTGCTGCTACTTGCTACCAGGGATGTCTGAGGTTCTTGCTGCAAAGCATGAACCTATGGCTCTAGCATCTCAGATGATGGAGTCATTGCAGGGCATGTTTGGTCAGCCTTCGGAGCATCAACGCCATGAGGCCATGGTCTCAGCGATGACTGCTAGAATGAAGGATGAGACATCAGTCCGAGAGCACGTCTTGAGGATGATGACCTATCTCAACACTACTGAAACCCATGGAGCTCGTATTGACGAGCGTAGGCAGGTGACCATGATTATGGAAACTCTTCCGAAGAGTTTCCTGTAGTTTAAAAGCAACTATGTTATGAACAAGTTGACTTTTACTTTGACCCAACTGCTTAATGAGCTCACCCATTACGAGTCCATGCTTCTGGATCCTCGTAAGTCCAGTGCAGAGGCAAATGTCGCCGAGTCTTCTAAATCTACAAAGATGAATAAGAAAAGCACTGAGAAGGCTAAAGGAAAGCCCATGAAGAAGAAGAAAAACAAGAAAGGCTCCAAGGATGCCAAGCCCAAAGGAAAATGTTTCCACTATAACAAAAATGGGCATTGGAAAAGGAACTGTCCTAAATACCTTGCTGAGCTAAAGGAGAAAAATGAAACAGGTAAATATGATTTACTCGTTATTGAATCTCTATTAGTGGAGGATGATAAATCCGCTTGGATTGTTGATTCTGGAGCCACTAACCATATTTGTTCTTCTTTGCAGCTACTTGATTCATGGAGGGACCTTGCTAAAGGTGATTACACCATGAGGGTCGGGACAGGGGATGCCGTTTCAGCAAGAGCAGTGGGAGTTTCCAGTTTAAACTTTATTAATAATAGTTATTTAAATGTGAGCAATGTGTTATTCATTCCTGGTTTTCGCAGGAATTTGATTTCTGTTTCTAAACTTTTGGATGATGGTTATTCAGTTTCTTTTAATAGCAATTTAGTTATTATTGGTATAAATGGATTAACTATATGCACAGGAAACTCAGAAAATAACTTGTATGTGTTAAGACCATTAACACATAGGTCACTGCTCAACGCTGAAATGTTTAAGGTTGAGAAACCTAAAACTAAACGGCCAAAGATTTCTCATGATGACACATATCTATGGCATCTTAGACTTGGTCACATCAACCTTGACCGGATAAATAGATTGGTAAAGAACGGAGCCTTAAACCAGTTCAAGCTCGGGACTCTACCAGTTTGTGAATCCTGTTTAGAAGGTAAAATGACCAAGAGACCGTTTATTGGAAAATGTATAAGAGCCAATCAACCACTTGAGCTAATACATTCGGACGTTTGCAGAGCGATGAATGTAAAAGCCCGAGGTGGTTATGAATACTTCGTCACATTCATTGACGATTATTCAAGATATGGTTATGTCTACCTAATGCATCACAAATCAGATACCTTTGAAAAGTTCAAGGAGTATCGTGCTGAGGTTGAGAACCAATTAGGTAAGACAATCAAAACTCTGCGATCAGATCATGGAGGGAAAAACCTCGACAGAGACTTCGAGGAATTCTTAGTTAAGCATGGGATAGTATCCCAGCTCACAGCACCTGGAACACCACAGTAAAATGGTGTTGCAGAAAGAAGAAATCGAACCCTACTAGACATGATGAGATCTATGTTTAGTTATAGCTCACTACCTAGTTCGTTATGGGGATATGCACTGCAAACTGCAATGCATATCCTTAATGTAGTTCAATCTAAGTCTGTTCCTAAGAATCCCTTAGAGTTGTGGAATGGTCGTAAAACTAGTTTACGACATTTCCGCATATAGGGGTGTCCAACACATGTGCTGAAGAATAAGACTACAAAGTTGGAGCCATGTTCTCAGGTGTGCCTATTTGTAGGCTATCCTAAGGAGACTAGGGGTGGATTCTTCTACAGTCCTGATGATAACAAAGTGTTTGTATCGTCAAATGCTACGTTTCTAGAGGAGAACTATATGAGGGAGTTCAAACCTCGAAGTAAAGTGTTGCTTGAGGAGTTACTTGCGGTTCGACCAGCACGCCATCATCAACGAAAGTTGACAAATACATAGCACCTTTGACATCTGATAGTCAGATGCAAGTTCTTCAGAATGATCTACCACCTAGGCGCAGTGGGAGGGTTGTACGACAACCTGATCGCTACTTAGGGGTTGGAGAGGCACAAGTTGTCGCATCCAGCGATGGCATAGATGATCCATTGACCTACAGTAGTGCAATGGGAGTTGACTATGAGGAAAATTTCTCGCCAGTAGCCATGCTTAAATTCATCCGCACTCTTCTATCTATTGCCGCATATTATGAATATGAAATTTGGCAAATGGATGTCAAGACTGCATTCTTGAATGACAATCTTGATGAAAGTATCTATATGATACAACCAGAGGGGTTCATCGCCCAAGGTCAAGAGCAAAAGGTTTGCAAGCTGCAAAGGTCCATTTATGGACTCAAGCAGACATCTCGATCTTGGAATATAAGATTTGATACAACGATTAAGTCTTATGATTTTGAGCAGAATGTTGATGAGCCTTGTGTATACAAGCGCGTCATTGACGGGAATGTGGTTTTTCTTGTTTTATACGTCGATGATATTTTACTCATTGGGAATGATGTAAAGATATTATCAGACATGAAAACCTGGCTAGCTAACCAATTCTAAATGAATGATTTGGGAGAGGCCAGTTATGTTCTTGGGATTCAGATACTTCGGGATCGCAAGAAACGACTGGTAGCTATGTCTCAGGCATCCTATATCGACAAGATCCTTGTACGATTTGGGATGCAAAATTCTAATAAAGGCAATCTGCCTTATCGACATGGAATTCATTTGTCAAATGAACAGTCTCCTAAGACACCTCAAGATGTTGAGGAAATGAGACATATCCCATATGCCTCAGCAGTTGGTAGTCTCATGTATGCTATGTTATGCACGAGACCGGACATCTGTTTTCAGTGGGAGTAGTCAGTAGGTTTCAATCAAACCCATGATTGGATCACTGGTGGCTTTGAAACACATTCTCAAGTAACTTAAGAGAACGAGAAATTATATGCTTGTATATTCCGGTGAGGATATGATCCTAAGGGGATATACAGACTCTGACTTTCAGACAGATGTAGATTCTAGGAAATCTACATCTGGATCAGTGTTCATCCTAGGTGGTGGGGCTATAGTATGGCGGACCATAAAGCAATCTTGTATTGCTGACTCCACCATAAAGGCTGAATATGTAGCAGCTTGTGAAGCAGCTAAGGAAGCAGTCTGGCTCCGTAAATTCTTGGGAGATCTGGAAGTTGTTCCAGATATGGATATACCACTCACACTATATTGCGATAATAGCGGTGCAGTGGCAAACTCCAAAGAACCAAGAAGCCACAAGAGGGGAAAGCATATAGAGAGGAAATATCATCTCATCAGGGAGATAGTGCAGAGAGGAGACGTTACCGTCACAAAGATTGCATCCGCAGAGAACCTAGCTGATCCGTTTACAAAGACTTTGCCGGCTAAAGTTTTTGAAGGTCACCTAGATGGTATAGGATTACGTGACATGTCCCATTTGCTCTAGTGTAAGTGGGAGATTGTTGGAATGTATGCCCTAGAGCTACATGTGATGTAAACAGTTTCATATATTTTGAAATAAAATAATGCATTATTCATTTATCAAATTGTTTGTTTAATTTTCGCATATTATCATCTTAAATACCCTAGATTGCTTATGTGCCTTCAGACTTAGTGTATTAGTATCATACACAAGAGGATTTAAGTCTGAAGTTAGTAATCTTAAATTGTCCATAGAGAGCAAACAAATCGGGTACTTTGCTTGTATTTTATCTATAGCTGCGGTCCATTCTATATTTGTATGGCGATCTTGATCCAGATCATCCATGTAGAGTCATGAGAATGGAGTCATGAGCTTAATTAATTGGAAATTGTGATTTTCAAATTTGTTAATTGCTTATTTAATTTTGTAACATCTTTTCAATAATGGTAATTGAATATTGATGTTGAAAAAAAATTAAAAGAAACCCTAGCTGGCCGAATTTGACACAGGTGGGAGGGAAGTGGTTGATTTGTTTTAAGGAAACAATTACCCTAAGTATAAAAAAAATATATATATAAAAATTTTCTTTGATAGGACTCTCATTCTAAAAACCTAGCCACCTTCTTCTTCTTCTCCATTCTCTCAAAAGTTGAGAAACAATATTGAAGAACAAGAATAAGAAAAATATTATTAGTGTGTGATTAAATCTCTAAAACGTTTAGGGATTTGTTTGTGTGTGTAGCCCACACTACTTTCCGTTGGTAACGAGATATAGCTCGGAAGACCTTGTGGTGACGAACAAATCATCTTCTCATTCACTCTTATAAGTCACGGCATTGAGGAACAATAATACCTCTTTACCGCACTTCACTTGTTACAATCGGGGCTCGATTTGTTTTGTTTTAATTCAGGTTTTTTGGGAAACACCTTGGGGACTTTTTGGGACTGATTTAGGATTTTGTTTGAGTGGAAATATCATACCTATATCACCTTGCTGTTCACGCAATTCAGTGGGTGATTTGTGTGCAGTTCGGTTGTGTAACTGGTCCAAAACAGTCCATTATTTCACTGCAGTTCGGGGGCTGTTCGGGGACTGTTTTGGGTGCATTCCGGGGCTGCGATCTTGTCCAAAACAGAAGCAAAACTTCAGTATATATTCTGGTTCCATTCGGCTTTAAGGAAGGGAAAGCAGAAAAAATTTTCAAGGTCGATCTGTGTGCCTAATCGCTTCCGCTGCGCGAGGAAAGCGTTTCCTACACTAAGTGAGTGCACAATTTTATAAATAGGTACTAAAATATTTTTGAAAATACATGGTTCTAAAATCCAACTTATCTCAAATTTATCTTTTCTGAAATCTCTTTTATTAAGTGAAAACAACTTCTTTCTTTCTGGAAAACTTTTCTGAAATCTGCTTTTTTTGGAAATCTCTTACAAACTATTTTTTTCTGAAAACTTTATTTCTATAAAACTTTTCTCTGGAACTATCTCTGAAATTTGTATCTGAAAATTATTTCTGAAAACTGATCTTTGTCTCTGAAAACCTGACGTATGGGGGCGTTACGTATCGTCGTCCCCTTATATGCCTAATTAGAGCCAGAAGTGCAAATCCATGACATTGGGGCGTTACGTATTGCCGTCCCCCAAAACATGCCACTCTTGTCCCTGAAACTAGTGGTTTTTGGGTGTTATGTATCGCCGTCCCCCAATCCACTGAACTAGAACTAGGGGTATGAATCTATGCTACCCTCTAAGCTTTTAATCTAGGATCTAGGGGCATCTGTCATCCCTCAGTCCTATACATGTGCACATGTCCTCTCCGCTAATTCCAAATCTGTGACAAGTTACATACTGGGATGGGTTTTTCCCTCATGCCTTAAAAATCATAAATCTCAAGCTTTTAATTTTTTTTTTAAACATTTCTTAAAAATACTTTTTCATGAAATAACTGTGATAAAACTGGCTAACGTCCTAAGTGCGTAAAAATAAGTTTGATATGAAAAATACATAATGAATATCAACTTAAAATGAAGTTGTTCACTCACTGATTTGGAATCTGGCTGGCATAACTCACTTGTTGAAGAAAACTCGGGTTCCTGTAATGATCTATAATTGATAACTTGATTAGAAAGTGAGCTTGGGAACATATTCTGAATTAAACTAAGTTTATCGATTTAAGCGATTGTTATCACTTCCAAGCGTATCATATATATATTATGGTGTATTGTATGTATACAAGCTGATATGAGATCCTTAAGGTGGCTTCTAACACACTAGGGTGCATCTGAAATGAATTAAAACTAATTTGGGGTAATTCTGATCTCGAGTCGCGGCGCAAGGCCCTGCGCATCGCGACGCACATAATTCCAAAATTGATATTTGAAATTTTCCAGTTCACGTCGCGACGCAGACAGTCTAGAAATGAATCTGCATCATTTTCCCAGTACGTGTCGCGACGTACAAAGACTTACATCGCGATACGAACCTGTTTCTCAGGTTTCCAACTTTGCTTCTCATCATCTAGTTTACTCAAATGTATTAACAACACTTCTATACTAAAACCAGCACACAATCCATTTCATCTCATCAATCCAACACAAACCAACATCAAGAATCATCAATTCACAAAGCATAATTTCCTCAACATATTCATTAACATATGAACCTCATTACATGTTTATACTACCATACTACTCTAAAAAATACTTGTAAACAGCTTAATCAAATTCAATTAAGCAATTTCAACTTCTAGAGTTTCTAAGGTGCTAATTGGGGCTCTAGTTTCCTTGTCCAAAACTGATAAATAGATAAAGAAATGGAGTTAGAAGCTTACTTTGTGTGCTAGAAACTTGAGAATCATCTTTTGTTGCACTTAGAATAGCTTGAGAAAGAAGAAGAAAATTGAAGCATTCTCCTTGATGATACAA
The DNA here is from genome assembly GCA_019454045.1 of Zanthoxylum bungeanum. Taxonomy (NCBI): domain Eukaryota; kingdom Viridiplantae; phylum Streptophyta; class Magnoliopsida; order Sapindales; family Rutaceae; genus Zanthoxylum; species Zanthoxylum bungeanum. The sequence goes on from SKCR01030503.1 coordinate 167,521, forward strand.
ATTTTTGAGCTTAGAAGAGATAAGTGAATACTGTGCTATTTATAGATAAAGTGATGTTAATTTTTTTGATGAAATGAATGGTTGGGATGATGCCACATCACCCAATTCTAGTTAATTTCTGAAATTATTGTAGCATCCGCGGAAATTATGATTTGTGACCCATTTGTTTATTCTAATTTGAACAAATGTTCAACGTGAAGGTTGTAGGTCTTGGTCTCAGATTTCCGACGATATAAAGTTCATAAAAATCGAAGATCGTATGAAAAGGTTACGGGCCGATTACTAAAAACTATTCGAGGTGTGACGTAAACTAAGTTCCGCGTCGAAATTTTAAGAAATCTTCTGAATTTCCCAATGCCATTTTATGAGCACGTACTTGCTCGAACATGATTTATATCAAGTATTATGCCTCCGAATTATAATTTTCTTCAAACTCCGGTAACTTACAAGTCGTCACGTTCACCGGATGTTATAAATTTTTCCCCCCTTAAATAGGATTCGTCCTCGAATCCTCTTTAAAACTGGAATTCTGGAGCTTGTCTAGATTCTCGTTACTGAACATCTATTTGCAAGTCACATGATTCACATACTAATTCTTAAGTCACCAACTTTTAATCGTCTACTTACTCATTCTCTACTTTACTCCATCAATTATATCAAAACCTATATGATACTCTATTTCTGTCTGTATGGACTGATACTTTACTGTAACTATATCACATTACCTGAGTTCACTATGAGTTAGCAACCAAGACTGTCGTCAAACTGATCATTCATTTTTATGCATTACTCTTCTTCTTATCCTAATAAATGTTTTATGCATGATACCTCTTGAATTCTTGATTGAGTGGCAATTCCTTGTTCTTTTTTCGTAGGAGTTTTGCTGGATACTTAATACTACTGTCAAATTATAACTATTGTTATGCCTTACAAAAATCTCTTTCTTCAATTACTAGCTATGACCAACTTTACTTGTCTCCATCTGTTTCCTCCTAATAGGTACTTTCGAACTTCTCTCAACTACTTGCGTTCTTCATGGTTAAGATTTTTGAGTGTACTGATTTCATTCTGGTGCAAGTGTATAAAATAATAATCTCTTGTATATTCTCTTAAAGCTGCTTACGTATCAAAAACTAGCGTTCATCTTCATAACTTGACTATTTAACTCTCTATTTTCTCTCTAAGCTTCAACTACTTATGGGTTCTGTTCTTCCAAGTTCTCACTTCGCTAGCTATCGGGTTAGATTCTTCATGTATCTAAGTTCTCACTTTGCAAGTCACATGATTCACATACTAATTCTTAAGTCACCAACTTTTAATCGTCTGCTTACTCATTCTCTACTTTACTCCATCAATTATATCAAAACCTAGATGATACTCTATTTCTGTCTGTATGGACTGATACTTTACTGTAACTATATCACATTACCTGAGTTCACTATGAGTTAGCAACCAAGACTGTCGTCAAACTGATCATTCATTTTTATGCATTACTCTTCTTCTTATCCTAATAAATGTTTTATGCATGATACCTCTTGAATCCTTGATTGAGTGGCAATTCCTTGTTCTTTTTTTGTAGGAGTTTTGCTGGATACTTAATACTACTGTCAAATTATAACTATTGTCATGCCTTACAAAAATCTCTTTCTTCAATTACTAGCTATGACCAACTTTACTTGTCTCCATCTGTTTCCTCCTAATAGGTACTTTCGAACTTCTCTCAACTACTTGCGTTCTTCATGGTTAAGATTTTTGAGTGTACTGATTTCATTCTGGTGCAAGTGTATAAAATAATAATCTCTTGTATATTCTCTTAAAGCTGCTTACGTATCAAAAACTAGCGTTCATCTTCATAACTTGACTATTTAACTCTCTATTTTCTCTCTAAGCTTCAACTACTTATGGGTTATGTTCTTCCAAGTTCTCACTTCGCTGGCTATCAATAGAGCTTAGTACTTTATAGTGCAGGGTTAGATTCTTCATGTATCTTTTGCTTACTAGTGTTATCCACTGAATGAATTTGTACTAAAGAGGTTAATTTTGGGTAGCTTCTTTGGGATCCTTCTCAATTGGCTACTGACTTAGAAGCACAATTCTTAAGCTGAACTTAACTTTATGTATACTTTTGCTTAAACTATATTCATTTTTTTGATGTGGACACTAGCGATTCGATTTTTATTATAGTTCATATTCTGTCTGTACTCTTACTCTCATTGTCGCTATAAAATTTGGTTACGATGTCCTTAACTTATTCTCCATACCTGGTTGCATCCTGGGATCTCCCTCTCTTATTGTTTTTATATTCTTGCTTTATCAAGTGTTGTTGATCATAGATACGCAAATATACACAAACTTATGGATTTTATTTTTATCCGATAATCGTTTACGTAAATTATACCTTGATAAATCACACATTGTACCAAATGTAGCATTGAAGTGGATTTATCTCCTCGATTCCATACAACACTACACATTTACCAAATCACCTAGACCCATGGAAAATGCCATCCCAAACTGTGGTGGTTAGGTCAACTTTAACTATGGCTAATTACTTCGCATGAATTATATGAGTTAAGATGTAATAGAACTTTAGTTTCATTTCAATACTGAGAAATCTTGCTGTTACGCCCTTCTGTCATTGCTTACTCAATATTCTCTGCTATTGTCGCTACACCTCGACAGTTCCACTTCCAAATATTTGACTTATTGACCTTCTTGTCTTCTCTTCTGATCTTACTCTATACCTGGGAGTTTCGTGATCTATGTCTTTATTTCCTTACCATAAGGATATCATCTCTACATGCCTCTAGCCATGTCTAACGTTATTCTTTTATGTCCCCGTCACTAGTAAACTAGTACTTTATCTCTTCATCGCTTCATTTAGACAACGTTTCTTTTAAATCTCTCGCTTAGGGCTATTTTCCTTTTCCATTCTGTTCTTGTACTATATCTAAAGTTTTTATGTTTCAGCCTTCTTCCATTATGCATTCACTTGTTCCTATGAGTGTTTTGAAGTGAACATCGAGGTCCATCTTTGTCGATGTTCTCTGACGAGGGTTGGGAGGGTGGGATTTGTCCTAGAGTTTTCTAGTTGCGGTGTTCTCACTAGTTACCTGTGCTATGGTTACGCGTGCCATTTATCTATGAGCTTAGGACTCTCTTATCTGCATATTTGGTATTAGCTTATAGACTTAGGTACTTATGCTAAAAACCATATGAATTATCTCTTTCAGTTTTACTCATAATTTACCTCTAGCTATTAATCATACTACTTCCTATTAAGAACCTCTTCAAGACCCATGCTCTCTTAAACTCCCACTGTATTCCCACCATCATTCTTCCTTTCTAAGTTTTGCTATTTGTCTTTCCTTCTTATTCTGGTTTCTTTAATCTCTTAAGTTCTCATTTCCTTAGAAACTCGATATATTAACACGTGTTATGGCATCGTTACCCATCTTCTGGCTTCGATACTACACTTTTACTAATCTTGTATAAGGTGGGTGTCTTACTTCTGCGTTGCTATATATTGCTTATATTGATTCCTTACTCTTTCGAACCTTTACTTCTTGGAGGCTATCATTTTCACTGTTCAATTATCTTGCTATCTCGTGATTTGTCCATCATATTCCACGCCTTTCTTTACATATTCAAATCTTTGCTAAACACTAAATTGAGGGGTATACATCTGCTTCTCACTTCTAATTTAATGTCTATATACTTACTGAAGTGGGGGTTACTGAAAGGAAGAATTATCGTTCCATCTGTCGGGACCTGAATCGATTATTTCATGTCTTAGGGTTCCAAAACTTTTATCACCCATTATGAGTTCTCCATTTACGTTGTTGTCTGTAAGCTACGTTACATATGTCACTATACGTACTGAATTCTCTTGCCGCTTTTTATTTCCTTTCTATTGTTTCATATCCTATCTCTTGGATTCAAGTCACGCCACTGAGGTTAGTGATGATTCATTATGCTGGCTACTTCATGGATCTATGCTCGCTACTCTAACTACAAGCTACAACTTCACCATCTAATCTTTCTGTCCGCACTAATACTTTTTGGTTAAATCCTGAGTGTTTCTCATCTCATGATTCTGTCATTTTGAGCTCATGCAGACTTCTACTGGTATTTGTTTGATCTATGGTTTTCTTACAGGTACTACCATTTTTCCCTTTTTAACTTGGGTCAGGTTCTTTCTTTTCTATCATTTAAATCCTTTTTAGTTTTTCCTTGAGTAATCTTTCATTTAGTGTTTTCTATTTCTCACTTAGGTTAAATTTTTATCGAATTTCCTTACAGTTATCTTCATCTAGACTAGTATGGAGTGGGGCAGGAATTCATATCTCAAAAGGTGCCAGCGCTCTTGTTCTGACACTTTATGTCCTGACATGGTCTATTACTCATATAAGGTAGGTATGAGATAGACTCTGTCATGGCCGCTTTTTTGACTTGTATCACTGAGGAATGAGAATGTAGGTAACTTAGGGTCGCATCTATGTCGGGTTTCTTGGGATAAGGTATCTTAGCTTACAACCTTCATTTGTTTACTTGAGAGCCTGGGTTTGGGGTCTAAAATATTTTCATCATCTTGGCATCTCTTATCTATTAGAACTCACATGTCTAATTTTGATTTCTTGCTTCTTTTATCTTTCTGTCTATTCTTCATTACCTCAGAAACTTACTTCCTATAAGAGGTATTCAAGGCTATTGGATATACTTGAAAGAATTTTCAGTTGAGAGGAGGAGTCTCAGTAGGAAGGAAAGAATCTTACGAGAAATGAAAGAACCGTACTTAGGTTTTCCTCTTGCTCATGCTTATTCTATTCTCTTTACGATTATAAGTTCTGGTGTTTTCTTTATCATCTCATTATGTACCTTTATCTCTTTACTACCTCTGATTACTCGGAACGTCTGTACCTTATTCTTTACTTTTCTTATAGACTTCTCTTCTCACTTCCTTAGGTGAATATTCTCAAAACTTTGATATCTAATCTCATAGCTTATCTGTACTTCTGGTGATAAGCCAGGAAAACTACAGGAAAATTTTCAACTTAGATCTAGAGTATAGTAGTTTTCATGAGAAATATTATTCGAATAGTCTGGGAAAACTTATTAACTTGTTTATAGGGCTTGAGGACATACTCTAGGATCGAAAACTAGAGAGGTAGTTCCCCTCATACTAGTATCCCAGACATACTATGTATACAAGACCACAACATTCTACCCACTGCAGTCATTGACTCCCTAGACCATTCTCTGATACCATCTTTGTAACATCCCAAATCCGGGAGATGCTACCGGCAGGAATAGGCCGACTTATTCCCCTTGAGCCTTTGTCTCTCTGACAACTGCTAATCTCACTTATATACATACTCATGCATGGGACCAATGCTCAACTCATCAAAATAAATATGTGACACTTTTCATATAAAGTACTCAGTTTCACTACATGTTAACAACTCTGATAGTGAACCCTTATGTTGTATTACATATATGATACATGACCTTTCATGACTCTGACTGAACTGGACTCTGTCTCTAACTCGATCTGGTGGACAAAATATCCTAGTGACTGCCATCAGTATCCATCCTCCCGAGCTCGTCCTACGGTAAACCTGCAAAACAAAGAAACTGGGAGTGGGGGGGTTAGATCGTTTGAGCGATCTAAGTGAGTGGACAGTTTTATAAATAGGTACTAAAACTCTTTTGAAAATACATGGTTCTAAAATCTAACTTATCTCAAATTTATCCTTTTCTGAAATCTCTTTTATTAAGTGAAAATAACTTATTTCTTTCTGTAAAACTTTTCTGAAATCTGCTTTTCTGGAAATCTCTTACAAACTACTTTTTCTGAAAAATTTATTTATAGAAAACCTTTCTCTGGAACTATCTCTGTAATCTATATGTGAAAAATGTTTCTGAAAGCTGATCTATGTCTCTGAAACCTGACGTATGGGGGCGTTACGTATCGCCGTCCCCCTATACTCCTAACTACAGGCAGGAGTGCAAATCCATGACATTGGGGCGTTATGTATCATCATCCCCCAAAGCATGCCAATCATATCCTTGAAACTAGTGGTATTGGGGCGTTATGTACCGTCGTCCCCCAAGCCACTGAATTAGAACTTGTGGTGCGGATCTATGCTACCCTCCAAGCTCTGAATCTAGGATCTAGGAGCATTTGTAATCCTAGTCCTGAACTAAGAGCTGGGGGAGTTACATATCGGCGTCCCCCCAGTCCTCTACATTTGCACTATATAGATTTTTTTTAATTTTTTAACAATATACAAGCAAATCAAACCCCATAGCAATCCTAATACTGCATGCTACAGGGGACAAGGTTCACGTGAGGGCTAAAACCCAAACTCCATTAACCATGCATCCAATTCTGGTCAAAGATACAAACTTAGACTGTTCCTAATATTGCGTAAGATAAGGAGCAATGCCAAGTCAATGGGCAAGTCAATTTCAATTGCCGTCATTCACTTTCAATATGCAAAGTCTGACATTGGCCTACATTTGTAATTTTTATTTGGACTGATGATACACAGTTTCAAATCAAATCAAGATTTTTATTTTTTTTTGTTTTCCACCGACACACGCAAGCGAAACCAAACTTAGAGCACTTTAATATCGCAGGAAACACACGCAAGTTTGACGAAGACACACGTAACAAAGGCAGAAAATTATGGAAGGAAAAAGAATAATGAATAATAAATAATAAATAAAACCCAAAATTGAAACTTGTTCAGTTTTTTTTTTTTAACAGACACAATGAATTAATAAGAAAAGGACGATGAAATAAACCGAAGGAAAAAAAGAAGCAAAAAACGAAAAATAAAAGGGATAAAGTCGGACTTTAAAAATCTGGTTTTGATAACAAATTGATAAGATGAAGAAAAATTTCGACCCAATAAACATAATGTTATTTTAGGTATTGATCTTGTAAATATTTCAGATCTCATTGATTTTATAATCTAAATGAGACAATTTGATTTATTTATATTTAATATAAATATCATGTTCGTTTGCCTCGCAATTCTTAAATAATATTTATTATTCACAACAGAGTTTATCGATCTTCTTTATCTCTAATTTGAAATCATATCCCTAACCATAAATAACTTTTAAAATGCTTATTTTCTTTGAATTCCAATGATATTTAATGTAATTTATTCAATTTAGGCTTAAATTTTCTTATCTAACTTCAAATCTTGGTCAATCTAGATTCATTTGGCAATAACTAATAGTTTGTAACATCCGGTGAACCTGACGACTTGTACATTACAAGAGCCTGACGAAAATTATAATTTAGAGGAATAATACTTGATATAAATCATGTTCGAGCAAGTGCGTTCTCATAAAATGGCATTTGGGACATTTGGAAGACTCCTTAAAATTTCGATGCGGAACTTGGTTTACGTCCCACCTCGATCAACCTTTAGTAATCGGGCCTTACCGTTTGCATATGATCTCTGATATTTTTGAACTTTATATCGTCGAAAATTTGAGACCAAGACCTACAACTTTCACGTTGAACATTTTTCCAAATTTGAATAAAAAATAGGACAAAAATCACAATTTCCGCGGATGCTACAGTAATTTCAAAAATTAACTAGAATCGGGTGATGTGGCATCATCTCAACCATTCATTTCATCACAAAAATCACCCTATCTTTGTCTATAAATAGCACACTATTCGCTTATCTCTTCTAAGTTCGAAAACTTGTATCATTAAGGAGAATGCTTCAATTTTCTTCTTCTTTCTCAAGCTATTCTAAATGCAAGAAATGATGATTCTCAAGTTTCTAGCACACAAAGTAAGCTTCTAACTCCCCTTCTTTCTCTATTTATCTGTTTTGGACAAGGAACCTAGAGCCCCGATTCGCACCTTAGAAACTCTAGAATTGGAACTGCTTAATTGACTTTGATTAAGTTGTTTACAAGTATTTTTAAGAGTAGTATGAATGAGGTTCTTATGTTAATGAATATGTTGAGGAAATTATGCTTTGTGAATTGATGATTCTTGATGTTGGTTTTTGTTGGATTGATGAGATGAAATGGATTGTGTGCTGGTTTAAGTATAGAAGTGTTGTTAATACTTTTGGGTAAACTAGATGATGGGAAGCAAAGTTGGAAACCTGAGAAAACATGTTCGCATCGCGACGCAAGTCTTTGTGTGTCGGGACGCGTATTGGGAAAATAATGCAGATTCATTTCTGGACTGTTGACCGGCGTAAACACACACGTATAACGCAAGCGCACGTATCGTTCAAGTAGTATAAAAATATCGATCCCACGAGGACTTAATATCTAAACTATTAATTTTATGAGGTCAAATGATTACTAATATCTAACAAGTTGATTGATTGATTTGGGATGGTGACGATTCTAAATTTAAAACAAGTAAATAAAATTGCTTAAAAGTAGGTTGAGAAAAATCAAATTTATAAAAAACTATCTAGGGTTGTGATTTCTTCCAATATCATTTTAAAGATGAAGTGGTTATCTTATAGTTGGGTAACATATTGATTTATTAACCTGGAACACTAAATTATGTGTAAGCCTCTGTCGATGGTCAGACACAAATACCCAGTTTAACCCAATTGAACCATATGTCTATGTCAACCAAATTATCTGGATTCATTAAGATTAAGTTCCAATTATGGCTACCCCCGCCTGACAGGTATATTCCTATCCTGTAAGGAAATCTATTAAAGGGTTATCTATCCTCAAGGAAGATCGTGGGCTATTGAGTCTAAGGTGATGAAACCTAAAATCCCTATGTCTAGTTCATTTTAGATTTACCGGATCAATTTTATTAATGGCCAGTTAATGAAAAAGCATTAAGTTAAGACTCAATAAATAAATCTTTATATTACCCAAGCTATAATCTAACCCTTATAAAACGGTGATATTGATTTCATCACAACCCCAGATAACTGGCTTAGTTACTACGACACAGTTACGGTAGTAAAAAAAAACTTAAAAAAATAAAAGACATAAAGTAAAATACTGAAAATTAAATACTGAAAAGTAAATGCTGAAAGTAAATGCTGAAATTAAATACTGAAAATTTAATGCTGGAATGAAAGTAAATTACTGAAAGTAAATTGCTGAAATGATGAAAGTAAATTGCTGAAAAGTAAATTGCTGAAAGTAAATTACTAAAAAGTAAAAACTGAAATTAAAGAAAGAAAAGTACTGTGCGTAAAAGTAAATTACGGAAAGTAAAAACTGAAAAGTAAAGAAAAGAAAGTGCGAAAACGAAAATTAATTACTGAAAGCTGTAAAAACAAACAAGATACAATCTTCTTAGTATTCTTAAGGAATTCCTTAGAAGAAAGTATGAATTTTACAAATGAAATGGCTTGGTATTTATAGGCAAAATTTTGCCACCATCAAATCATCCACCAAATAAATTATTAATTGCTCCACTAATTGCTTATCTAATTGCTCCACCAAATCCATTATTGCTCCACTAATTTCTTATCTTGTTTGGTGGTGATTTGATAATTTTATTAATTATTTATTAATTAATATTTTGCTTTGAAAATGATTGATAATGACTTTTAATAATTACACTCCACACACTTCTGGATGGTTCATCAATTTCGGTCATGAAATCATCAGAATTTGAAAATATTTTCTATTTCAAAGTTGTAGATCTTGGAGTCTTCTTTAATCTGGAACTTGAATCAGCCCAATCCGATATCTGAGTAAGAAGTTATGCCCACAAATACAACAGATGCGCAAAACTGGAATTTCCAAAACTGCACTTCGTCAAAAACGCCCTTTCAAGTTTCCAATCTCCAAAATTAATATATCAAATCCAATAATTGCCCTTATTGACCCACATTTCATCCTAAATGATTTCATTAAGTCCCAATATTATTTTATCTGCAAAATAAACTAAAACACATCAAAACGTTCATCAAACCCGAGAAACTATACGAAATATTAGGTCAAATGAGGGAATAGTGATATATTTACCACTCATCACACCCCCAAACCTAACATTTTGCTAGTCCTCGAGCAAAAAACAAAATAAAATAATGTAATAAATTAACTAAGCCACTTTCGTAGGGATCACGGTTGCATTTAGCGTATGCAACAAGCCTTTAAACCCCTAGGTGTCCCTAGTGGACGAGTTGTAGTCTCGTGAGGGTTTACAGCAATGACACCCACAAACATTTTACAAAAGTAAAAAGGTAGTAAAACTAATGCACACAAAAGCAAAAAACAAGTGAAAAGAGAATAAAGAAGATAGTGACTAATCAGGTGAAACTTCTACTTCAAGTTACTAGTTGTTTTGTTTTATTCTAAATTACTGAATAAGTAAATTCTCTGATTATTTTTACCATTCTTCATATACACAGCCAACAAAATATTAATCAACTCATTTTTGCCCACAACAGTCATAAGTGCAGTTGATAAGAGAGTAATATTTTTGTCCTAAAGTTCTATCAGATTTAACACCTTTTGGTAGCAATGGAATAATTTTTCTCATTTTCTGATTTTTTCTTTGATTTTTTTTTTTTTATTTATATACAATATCTTCCATCTATGTAGCGAGTGTTGGGTCGGTGGCTCCCAAACCAGTTGGCTTTAGGGCACCAGGTGTTAAGACACCCCTACAGACTTAATTACCCAGACTTCAAATATATATATTTTTGCAGCATCTTCGATCCATGTAACGAGCTTTGGGCCAGTGACTCCCAAACCAGTTGGCTTTAGGGCACTAGGTGTAAAAACCCTTACAGACTTAATAACTCGGATCTCAGACGTTTTTTTTTTTTTTTTTTTTTTTTTTTTTACTCCATGCTTTTTGAGATGCTTCCTCCAATTAAACTAGAGCACTAAATATTACAAACTTTTCAATTTAGCTCATGTCCGTATGTTACTATATATGTTGATAATATCTGCTAACTGAACATATGAAGATCCATTTTAGTCAGTTTTAAGGAGAATTCACAAATTAAATAATTCAAAATGAAATAAACAAAAATTAACTTGTTTCGAAATAGGTTTGAGATACGTCTCAGGAGTGGAAACTCCTTACTCAGCTATCTCTTACCAATTTCACCTTTTTAGTCAAATTAAAAACACAAAAAAATATTTTTGTAATTTTTGAAATTTTTCAATTTTTTGTATTTTTCGAAAAATTTTGGACTAAAAATAAAAATAACACACAAACTAAAAACAAGGTACTGATCAACTAATTCCCTCCCCCAAACCTAAATGAGACATTGTCCCCAATGTCTTAAACAGTAAAAGGAGAGTTTAAGAAGGTTGTACCTGGTTAGCTGAAAATCTACAGGAAATTAAAGGTTAAGATCCAGATTAATCCGACGCCTCTTACCACGATCGTCCTCGGACCAATTTATCTTTGAAAGGATAGGGTCAACTTGTGGTTCATAGGCTATGAGTTGGTCTATTAGATCCGGAGCAGTTCTGGCAGTGAAGAGGAGTTCTTTCATAGGTTTTGACACGAACCCATTTCTCCGAGCATCATCAAGAAACACACAAAGAAAATCATAAAATCCATCAACATTAAACAGTCCAAGTGGTTTCTGGTGTATGTTCAGGTTCGCCCAAGATAGTACAATAAAAATTTCTTCCAATGTACCCAAGCCACCTGGCAAAGCAATAAAAGCATCAGCACGGTTAATCATTTCTACCAATCGTTCAGACATACCTGGCACGATCAGTTCCTCTCCGTTTGATGATCCAATAAGATTTGCCTCTGCCAAGGGTTTTGGGATGATTCCCAAAACATGACTGCCTCATTCCTGTACAGCCTTTGAAACGATCCCCATTAGTCCAAGATTGCCTCCGCCATATATTAAGTGCATATTTCTTGCAGCTAAGGCTCGACCCAATTCCTGTGCTGCTTCTATGTATTGTGGCTTAGTTCCAACACTAGTACCGCAAAATACACAGATATTTTCAACTCGTCTTCTTGAAGTGGCTTCCATTTTTTTATGTATTTCTTTCTAATCAGGATGCCTTCAAAAGTGCAATGACGGGCTGAATTTATAGTACCTGAAAAGGGTGAGTAAAAATAGCACAAGTATCTTCCAGAGGACGATTAGTAGCGAAAATAATATCGTGATAGTCAAAAAGGTCTGGATCCTGTCGGAGAGAAAATAAAAGAAAACAACAAAAAAAATCACATTATTAAGAAAAGACAAAAGAGATATAATATTTACAAGAAAAGTACGGCTTGATTGACGTCTATGCGTCAGGGACAAGCTTCCCATCCAATTTTCTTATAATTGGCAAACAGGGTCTTTTTGAGTCAGATTCCCAAGACTTAACTGTTGTCTTTCTTTTAGAAATTGTGTATGTAATTTGCGAATGGCTATGTGAACATATCCACTGGGATGCGTCTCAAGAGTCGAAGATAGATCATCTAAAGACTCCTTACTCAAGCCATCCCTAATGAATTTAATTTTGTCTTCGCGATTATCAGACACCATTCCTAAAGAACGACAACGAGTATTACAATTAAATCGTGCACATTTGAAACAAACACCATTTGCTTAGCTCTACGTTTCTTTGCGTATGTGCTTCTTCCTAAACCAGGCAGATGTGAAATAAAAGAGTCAGAAGACTCACCTGCCAATCGGACTCGTGCTTCAATTACCCAACGAATATCATTAGGAACACCGTGAATTGTCAGTAACCTCATCCGTTCCAAACGAGCTTTGTAAACTTTCATCAGAGATTTTGAGGGAGAGAAGGAAATTGCTTGCGAAGATTTGCGAGAGCATCTTCCATTTTGAAATGACTAATCCTGCAAAAATTAAACACACAAAAATAAAACACACCAAAATCACAATATATACACAAATTGCATGGGTTGCCTCCCTGCTAGCGCTAAGTTTAAAGTCGTCAGCCAGACATGACTTCTCGAACGTTAAGCTGGATCTGAAAGTGTAACACTTTTTTTTGTCGCTCAAATGATTCTCCCCAGTAGTGCTTGACACGCTTGTTTTTAACCTTGAAAGTTTTGTTAGCGTCAGGATCATGTATCTCAACGGCTCTATTTGGTAAAACTTTGGTGATCACAAATGGACCTGACCACCGTGATTTTGGCTTCCATGGGAAGATTTTCACCCTTGATTTGTTTAACAGTACCTTCTGCCCTGGTTCCAGTTGTATGCGCACTAACTTCTCATCATGTCTTTTCTTGCCCTTTTCTTTGTACAATTTGGCATCCTCAAAAGGCTGATTGTGAAATTCCTCCAATTCGTTGAGTTGGTGGAACTTTTTCTCTTCTGTTGCTTGTAGTGAAAGAATTGGCTCCTTCAGTACAAAAGACGCTTTATCTTTAGGCTCCACAGGCAATTGACATGTTTTAAGTTTGTCAGTAGAACTTTGCATTGCATTGGAGTTCTGAATGGTACTGTGTATCACATCGAGTTTGAAACATTCCTCCTTCTTTCATCATCTGGGAAATTCATGGCCTTGAAACATTGAATGTTACTTCTTGGTCCTGTACCCTCATGGTTAATTCTCCTTTTTGTACATCAATAATGGTTCGACCTGTAGCCAAGAATGGTCTCCCAAGGATGATTGGCACGTCTGCGTCTTCCTCCATATCAAGGACAATAAAATCTGCTGGGAAAATGAATTTGTCAACCTTGACCAGCACATCCTCAACTACGCCTCTTGGAAATACGAGCGTTCTATCAGCAAGTTGCAGTGAGACTGAAGTTGGCATTGTTTCTCCAATCTGTAATTTCCTGAAAATAGAAAAAGGCATCAAGTTAACACTTGCACCTAAATCACACAAAGCCTTACCAAAGTTATGTTCTCCTATGACGCAAGGAAACAGTGAAACTGCCAGGATCTTTCAACTTGGGGGAAGTTTCCTCTGAATGATGGCACTGCATTCTTCTGTTAATGCTACTGTCTCGTAATCTCCCAATCTCCGTTTTCGTGAAAGAATATCTTCATGAATTTGGCATAGGTGGGCATTTGTTCCAACGCTTCTGCAAATGGAATGTTGATATGCAGCTTTTTGAAGATCTCCAGGAACCGGGAAAATTTCTTGTCCAATTTAGTCTTCTGAAGACGTTGAGGAAAAGGTGGAGGTGGAGTGATCTGTTCTTTTTCTTTGCTTCTTTTTCCTCCATCTGTTGCTTTGTTTCTTTTGGAACTTCCTCAGCAGTTGTTTTGGCTCCAACATCTTTGTTGATTTCAGTACCGCTTTTTAACATGATGGCATGACATTGTTCATTCCCCATGTTCCTTGGATTTGGCTCTGTGTTGCTAGGAAGGGTACCTGGCGGTCTGTAACTCTGAGCATTTGCCAGTTGTCCCATTTGATTCTCTAGTGCTTTAATAGAAGCAGATTGACTTTGAATTAATGCCGCTTGAGATTGAAATATAGCATCATACTTTTAACTGAGTCAGCACTTCTGTTATGCTTGTTCATTTGTCTGCTCCTGGCTTTTGTTCTGCTGTTGAATTCAGGTGGTGGATATTTTCTTTGTCCAGAGTTGTTGCTCCATGAAAATTGGGATGATTCCTCCACCCTGGGTTGTAGGTGTTGGAATATGGATTGTTTCCCTGTCTGTTGAAATTGTTGACATAATTCACCGTTTCTTCAGGTTGAGTTGGCTCTGGTACTCCTCCATATGTTGAACTTGTTGCTCCAATATTGCTTTGAGTGTTGAGAGTCTCCATGAATTTGCATATCTGGTCCAGTTTGGCACTAACTGCTGTGTTTGGCTCCAACTTCATAAATTCCTGCAATTCTTTGAATCAAGCTCCTTTCTGTTGGCCACAAGGAATTGTTATTGGCCATCTCTTTGATTAGGTCCCAGGCTTGATCTTCTCCTTTTGACATCAAGCTCCTCCAGCAGCAGCATCAATAGTGGTTCTCATCAATCCAGAAAGTCCATTATAAAAGTTTGGACTTGAAGCCATTTTGGAATCTCATGGTGAGGACATTTCCGGATTAGATCTTTGTATCTTTCCCAAGCTCGTACAGGGATTCTGAATCTTGCTTGCACAAAGGATGTGATGTCATTCCTCAACTTTGCAGTTCTGGCTGGTGGAAAGTATTTGCAAGGAATTTGGTGGCCAGAGTGTTCCATGTTGTGATGGAACCAGCTGATAGTGAATGTAGCCAAGCCTTTGCTCTGTCTTTCAAAGAGTATGGAAAAACCCGCAATCTCATTGCTTCTTCAGCTCCTCGGTTGTAATTGAAAGTGCCGCAAACTTCCAGGAAGTTGCTGATGTGGGCGTTAGGATCTTCAGTTGCATTCCCCCCAAATTGTACTGACTGTTGAATCATCTGAATGCAAGTTTTGATATCTCCTGCATTTGCTGGTAAGGGAGGAAGTACAATACATGAAGTGAGGCCATCAACCACCGGAATGGGTTCTGTCTCGAATGGGAATTGGTGGTGCAACCTCCAAAGGTTCAGGTTCCATGTTAACTAATTGCTTCTTGGCCTTCTCGCCTTTCCCTTCTCAACTGTCTGATGGTTCTTTCAATCTCAGGGTCAAGCGGATGGTTCAAAGCTTCTGGCTCGTCTCATTAATGTCTGAGAACCTGCAACACAGAAAACAAAAACAATAAGTAAAAAGAAAATTAAGATAAAAGTAACGAAACTAACCCGTAAACTAATAATGAAAGATAAATAAGTCCCGGCAACGGCGCCAAAAACTTGACCGGCGTAAACACACACGTATAACGCAAGCGCACGTATCGTTCAAGTAGTACAAAAATATCGATCCCACGAGGACTTAATATCTAAACTATTAATTTTATGAGGTCAAATGATTACTAATATCTAACAAGTGATTGATTGATTTGGGATGGTGACGATTCTAAATTTAAAAACAAGTAAATAAAATTGCTTAAAAGTAGGTTGAGAGAAAAATCAAATTTATAAAAAACTATCCAGGGTTGTGATTTCTTCCAATATCATTTTAAAGATGAAGTGGTTATCTTATAGTTGGGTAACATATTGATTTATTAACCTGGAACACTAAATTATGTGTAAGCCTTGTCGATGGTCAGACACAATACCCAGTTTAACCCAATTGAACCATATGTCTATGTCAACCAAATTATCTGGATTCATTAAGATTAAGTTCCAATTATGGCTACCCCCGCCTGACAGGTATATTCCTATCCTGTAAGGAAATCTATTAAAGGGTTATCTATCCTCAAGGAAGATCGTGGGCTATTGAGTCTAAGGCTGAAACCTAAAATCCCTATGTCTAGTTCATTTTAGATTTACCGGATCAATTTTATTAATGGCCAGTTAATGAAAAAGCATTAAGTTTAAGACTCATAAATAAATCTTTATATTACCCAAGCTATAATCTAACCCTTATAAAACGGTGATATTTGATTTCATCACAACCCCAGATAACTGGCTTAGTTACGACACATATTTACGGGTAGTAAAAAAAAAACTTAAATAAAATAAAAGACATAAAGTAAAATACTGAAAATTAAATACTGAAAAGTAAATGCTGAAGTAAATGCTGAAATAATACTGAAAATTGAAATATGATGAAGTAAATTACTGAAAGTAAATGCTGAAAGTAAATTGCTGAAAAGTAAATTGCTGAAAAGTAAATTACTAAAAAGTAAAAACTGAAATTAAAGAAAGAAAAGTACTGTGCGTAAAAGTAAATTGCGGAAAGTAAAAACTGAAAAGTAAAGAAAAGAAAGTGCGAAAACGAAAATTAATTACTGAAAGCTGTAAATAAACAAACAAGATACAATCTTCTTAGTATTCTTAAGGAATTCCTTAGAAGAAAGTATGAATTTTACAAATGAAATGGCTTGGTATTTATAGGCAAAATTTTGCCACCATCAAATCATCCACCAAATAAATTATTAATTGCTCCACTAATTGCTTATCTAATTGCTCCACCAAATCCATTATTGCTCCACTAATTTCTTATCTTGTTGGTGGTGATTTGATAATTTTATTAATTATTTATTAATTAATATTTTGCTTTGAAAATGATTGATAATGACTTTTAATAATTACACTCCACACACTTCTGGATGGTTCATCAATTTCGGTCATGAAATCATCAGAATTTGAAAATATTTTCTATTCAAAGTTGTAGATCTTGGAGTCTTCTTTAATCTGGAACTTGAATCAGCCCAATCCGATATCTGAGTAAGAAGTTATGCCCAAAACAACAGATGCGCAAAACTGGAATTTCCAAAACTGCACTTCGTCAAAAACGCCCTTTCAAGTTTCCAATCTCCAAAATTAATATATCAAATCCAATAATTGCCCTTAATGACCCACATTTCATCCTAAATGATTTCATTAAGTCCCAATATTATTTTATCTGCAAAATAAACTAAAACACATCAAAACGTTCATCAAACCCGAGAAACTATACGAAATATTAGGTCAAATGAGTGGGAATAAGTGATATAAATACCACTCATCAACTGTCCGCGTCGCGACGGAACTAAAATTTTTCAAATATCAGTTTCTGGGAATTGTGCGCGTCGCGACACGCATGACCTTACGTCTCGACATGAGATCAGAATTATCCCAAATTAGTTTTAATTCATTTCAGATCCACCCTAGTGTGTTAGAGGCCACCCTAAGGGTCTCGTATCAGCTCGTATATATACAATACACCATAATATACGTATGATATACTTGGAAGCGATAGCAAGCGCTTAAATCGATAAACTCAGTTTAATTCGGAATATGTCCCCATCTCACTTTCTAATCAAGTTATCAATTGTGTAGATTATCACAGTAACCAAGTTTTCTTCAGCAAGTGAGTTATGCCAGCCGGATTCCAAATCAGTGAGTAGACACCTTCCTTTTAAGTTGATATTCATTATGTATTTTTCATATCAGACTTATTTTTACGCACTTAGGACGTTAGCCGATTTTATCACAATTATTTCATGAAAAAGTATGTTTTAAGAAATGTTTTAAAAAAAAGTAATTTTCAAAGCTTGAGATTTATGATTTTCGAGGCATGGGGGAAAGACTCACCACAGTATGTAACTTGTCACAGATATGGAATTGAAGGAGAGGACATCACCTGATCAATCTCGCCAAGTGTCCATTATTTGGTGATTTTGCTATTTTTATGTCCTTGTTTACTGAAATTGTATGCTAGGTCAGTTTTCATTAGGTATTTTTGATTATCTTGCTTTGGGGTGAAAATTGGGCATTGTTAGTTATCGTTCTTGCGCACGAGTACCATATAATTGTTGTGACTACTTTGCTTTCCTAGTGCAATCTTGATAAGATCCTATTTGTAAAACAAATAAAAAATATCGAAACAAAATTCAAAAAAATATTTTTTAAAAAAACAATCCATATTGACCTTTTGTCAGGATTTTCATAGTGCACACCACACTTACCATACTTGTTGCACTTGTTTATTTCGTTCATTCCTCTTACACTCTAATTCTAGATATTTTTTGATTGAGTATCGTTGTTACTTCTCACGTCACGTCTCATTATGTGATACCCTAATTCTTTTGTTTTCTTGTGGATTTTGCTGACTTTTGAGCTACACACCGGTTGCTCAATCCATTGGTGGTTAGCGTTTGACATTGAACAAAGGTAATCACTCGAGGAGAGTGTTTGTGAGAGAGTGAAACACGAGAGCTTGTGAGGTTTCTTTTATTTTAGTTATTTGATTTCTTTTTTGTTATTATTGACATGTTTGTTAATGAGATGACAGAGAAAGACATGGGTGTTAATGCGAGGGTTAATACCATGGAGAAGAATATGGCTGAGTTCCAGGAGATGTTTAGAAATATGAACGCGAAAATAGAGAGGTTGTCGAGCGAAGTTACTAGTCTCCAATTATCTAGTGTTCAGAAGGGGATTGAGGGGCCACAATAATCTAGGCAGGAAAAGACAGAGCAACAACCACCTAGGGTACTATACATGAGGTTGAGGCATAGAATAATCTGGATGATATGGAAGACTTGGAATTTGATAATGAGGAAGATAGGTATAGACCGAGGGATAGGCGGTATGAGAGGAGATATGACCGGAGGGATATGAGGTTTGATAAGCGGAGATGTTTTCAGAGAGGAGATAGAAGTGCTTATGAGGGGGAAGATAGACGATTTAGAGATAGACATGGGAGAGATGCGTATGATGAGCATAATTATGACTACCAAAGGGATCCTAACAGGAGAGATCATGGTAAGAGATAGAATATCGATGGTGACATAGGAAGCATCAAGATGAAAATTTCATCTTTCAAGGAAGAAATAATCCAGAGACGTATTTGGACTGGGAGAGAAAGATTGAGCTGATTTTTAATTGCCATAAGTATTCTGATGAGAAGAATGTGAAGTTGGCTGCAATTGAATTTTCATACTATCTAGTGATTTGGTGGGATCAATTGGTAACTAATAAGAGGAGAAACCAAGAGAGACCAATGGAGACTTGGGACGAGTTAAAGGCTCACATGCGTAGGAGATTCATTCCAAGCCACTATTACAGATAGTTATATCAGAAACTACAACATCCGCATAAGGGGTCCAAGAGTGCTGAGGACTATCATACGGAGATTGAGGAAGCAATGATTAATGCGAATGCGGTGGATGTTAGAGAAGCCATGATGGCTCGGTTTTTAGGTGGGTTAAATAAGGAGATTGCGAGTGCAGTTGAGTTGCATCATTATGTGGAGTTTGAGGATATGCTACATATGGTGATCAAAGTAGATGTTGGGTTTCTCTAAGGTCCCAAGGATCAAATCAAGCAATGAAAATCATGTGAATACATCAAAGAAGTTGCGGAATACTTACAATGATCAGTTGAGCGATGCGTTGAACAACAAAAACTCTTTTCCTCCTCCATGAAGCTCACGGCAGTGGGCAGATTTTTGTCCTCCAAAATTCGGCCATCTTGGTCCTCCAAGCTCCAAGCTTTGTGTTGTGATTCCAAGCTCACAAGTCGGTTTCCCTATCACCTTCGCAAGACCCTTAAAGTGTGCTAGCACTTCGGAAATTTTGCCGTAAAATTTCCCTTATGACTTCTCCAAACTCTCGGCTAAACCAGAAAAAGAGAAGAAGAAATTGCCCATTGGGCGTGAGAGTGGGGGAGAGGAAGAGAGGAAAGTGTTAAGTGTTGGTTGTTGGAAAATTGTGTATCTTATACACAAATTAGAATTTCAAAATTCATTTTCCAAATTTTTAACTTTCAAAAAGTCAAAAGGCATAGCCAACAACCACATCCATCAACTATTCACATCACTCATGACAAGTTGTCAAATCACTCAAAGTGACTAGACATCACATCAATCGATTGACTAGTGATTTGACGCTTGATGTGACTTGTGGGCCGCACTTTAATTCGCAATGCGAGTGCGCCCGCAAACACTCTCGGGCTCGGGTTCGCTAATTCCAAATTAACGAATTTTCCGTTGCGACGAAATTAAATCTAATTTAATTAAATAACTTTGCCTAGCAAAATTACTATTCTCGTCGCTAACGAATTAATTCTAATTAACTCGTTCGCCCGAATTAATTCTAAATTTAATTCCTCGTCGAAATCCAATTTCGTATAATATATAGAATATATTATTTTATCGATTAATTCCAAATTAATCGTCTTTCTCTATTTAAATAATATTTTATCCCAGATAAAATATCTCTGTAATTAATCCCAGATTAATTTTCTCTCTCATCTAATTAATCCCAGATTAATAAAGTGCGAGTCATACGTCATCGATGAATCTTCGGGAAGCGACCCATGAGATCCCCGGATATGTTGGCAG
The DNA here is from genome assembly GCA_019454045.1 of Zanthoxylum bungeanum. Taxonomy (NCBI): domain Eukaryota; kingdom Viridiplantae; phylum Streptophyta; class Magnoliopsida; order Sapindales; family Rutaceae; genus Zanthoxylum; species Zanthoxylum bungeanum. The sequence goes on from SKCR01030503.1 coordinate 188,289, forward strand.
TAAATCTGGTCGTCGGACTATCCGAACACGTAAGTACGTAGTACTACGTTTTTACCGATTTACAAGACATGGTTGGCTTCTAGCAAAGCATCATGTCTACCCAATTCTCCAGAAATATTCTTACTGGAATATGTGATCTATATTAGGCGTAGTATACGTAGTATTGCGTATTTCGATCAAGTATCGGATGTCACGTGCTAGGCTTGGGGCTGGAAATGTGTCTGCCCCGTACGAAGCACATATCGGATCTCTGGTAACTAGTCTCTATAATCGGATAAACATGACCTAGTCATTTTATCCCGATGACTGCAGTACATAAGAGCACCAGTTCCGTATCCTACGTGATCATCATCTCCATCTCGACATCACACCCAATACACTACGATTCTCAATATATCCAGAAGAGGCGTACGCGGAACCGGTTAAAGCCCTGGACAACCAAAACCAAAGTACATTGATTGTCGCAAGTATTAGCGGGGTAAGTCTCAGGTTAAGACCAAATACACCTACCCTGATTTGGACTTCCATAGACACATAGTCATACTACCAATGGAATTCCGATGGGTCTATCCAGAGCGAAGTTATTTTCCGTACCATCAGTAAAACACAACCTCCTACTACACTTGCATGAGTATCATATACCTAAATATATGAGAACTATGATGTTATGCTCCCACAACGCGCACAAGTGTAATACTAGTCTATTCCGCATTATCGATGTCCAATCTCGATAATACTACGACTATGGATATTTAATGATTAAACCTTCGTGGATTGATATTGTCTCATATCTTATCAATCCGGAACTAATCATATGGACCTTTCATAATTTATATATCTTGGTGATCTAATTACAAATGATAAAAGAGCAATTTCCTTTGTCACATAGTTAATTTGTACAACAACACCATGATCTGTACAAATAGTGATGCTATGGGTCATAACTGTCCAACAATCTCCCACTTGGCACATAGCCAATCGCTCAACTATGTACGGTTAGCTCAAACTTCTGCTGAGGAAAGACTTTCTTCAGCGGATTTGCATGATTATCATCTGATGCGATTTATACGATCATCTCATCGCCACGATGTATGATCCGAACGAATCAGATGGATATTGAAGTATATATATGGATCGTTGATGAGACCATTAATTCTTTAGCCTGCGTTGTAGCCTAGCTCAGCTACTAACAGAACTATATCTAATCTAATTAGATTATTATCAATCCAGAAAGCTTCTATTGCTGCCTCAGCTGCAGCAATAATCCACTTTTGTTGTTTATTCGGTAACAGTATCTTGCTTGGAAGATTTCCAGCTCACTGTTCCGTTATTCAAACTTTATAGTACCGTTCTTACGACTTATAGTCGTTATTGTCGGTTAGGAAACTTGCAACGGTGAACCCAGTCACTTCAAGTTCTCCTTCTACATAGTTTAAGAAAGCATCATTAGTTCCTCTAAGATACTCAAGGATGTTCTTAACATCAATCCAATGACTATCACTTGGATTGGCCTGATTGTGACTCCATATACTCAAAGCGTATGAGACATCAGGTCGCGTACATTTATTTCAATGTACGAGTTCTCGGAGAGTATTAACAACTTTAAATCTATCCCAGTAGATCTTTATTCCCAGAATAAAGGTTGTCACTCCCAAGAATTCTACGGAGAATTTTTCATGAAAGTCAAGCTTTCACCGATTATATTATGGGAATATCATTTCTAATAAATGATATGTCATCATTACTTAGGACATTCACTGTCAGTGCGCTCCCACTAACCACCTTATATACACAAGAATCATTTTCGTTTTGAATTAAATCATATACCATTATGATTACATCAAAACGATAATTCCAAGAACGCAATGCTTGCTTCAATCCACAAATGGATCGAATTAACTTGCAAACCTTGTTTGCTTGTTATGGTACGACAAAACCGTCAGGATGTTGTAAACATCCTCCAAAAGGATTCTGTTAAGGAAAGCGGTTTTGGCATTCAGCTGTTACGTTTCATAAATGAAACATGCAGCATCAGCAAGCATTATCCAAATGGATTAACCGTGGCAACCGGTAAAAGGTTTCGTCGTAATCTACATAATGTTGATAACGATACCTTTTCGCTACAAGCCTAGCTTAGTACGCTGGTATGTTGCCTTTCATGTATGCCTTCCTTGAAGACTTATATAGTACCATTAGGCACAATGCCTTGCGGTACTTCAACTAGTAACCAAACTTGGTTGATATACCTGGAATCCATTTCGGATATCATGGCACTTTGCCATAATGGGAGTCGATACCTGTATCACTTCTTCATACGTAGTCAGTTCGTATTCCTCAATAAGATTGACATCTTTATGAGGTGAGATTAGAAACCCATACCCCAGGTTGTTTTCTGACTCTCTCCGACTTACGTGGTTCTTCTGTATTCGAAGATTACTGGTATAGTTTCATCCTTGATGAACTATTTGTGTTCCATTAAGGAATCGGTGCCTGGAACAGTATTACTCCGATTTTCATCGAGTTTTACTTTCCTCCCACTTACCACTGCATATAGGTGTTCCTCTTAGGAAAACCGCATGGCGAGCAACAATTACATTGTTCTCTTGTGAGATGTATAAGTACTATACTTTGGTTTCCCTAGGATAACCTACAATTGGCACTTATCCGATTTGAGTTCTAGTTTGGTAACATCCAAACATATGCCTAGCATACCCAAATCTTCAGGAATGAGAAAAACCAGTTTCTTTCGTGTTCATATCTAATATGAAGTCTGTCTAACATATTTTTATGGAACCTTATTCTAAATAAGTTTTGCACTGTTAATGCTTATCCGTTGAAGGAAATGGTAGCTCAGAGTGACTCATGATTAACATTATCATGTCCAACAAAATTTGGTTTCTCTGTTCGGACACACAGTCAATTGACGTGTTCCGGGAGGAGTCCTCATTGAAAGAATACTATACTCTTTCAAGTATTTGAGAAACTTATTGCTTAAGTATTTTCATCATGGTCTAACCGTGATGTTTTAATACTTTAGCCAATGTGTATGTCTACTTCATGTCGAAACTCTTTGAATTCATCAAAAGTTTCCGATTCGTGTTTCTTAAGAAACACATAACCATAACGCGATGCCACATCCGTAAAGGTCACGAAACATTCATACCCACCTCTAGCCTAGCTAGACATGGGCCCACTTACGTCACTATGAACGAGGGCTAACAGATCGGTGGCACTTACACTTTTACCAAGTAAAGGTGTTTTTAGGCACTTTGCCTAATAAACTAGATTCGTAGACATTATTTGAATAGAATCAAATCTGTCCTAGTACCCATTCTTCGAAAGTGTGTATATACGAGTCATGTTTAATTGTGTCCCAGACAATAATGCCACTTATAAGTCTCAACTGATTAATTCAGTTTGAGCTATTTGTTTGTCACGTTATATGTTTGAGATTTATTTATATTCAAAATATAAATACTGTTATTCACATCTAATGTGTTTATCTCAATATCATCTTTAATAAATGAAACGCTTTAGTGTTCTAGAATATAAAGGTATACCCGCAATGGGTTAAACCCTGACATAGAGATATTGTATCTAGTCAAACTAGTTACATTTTAACAGTTTCCTAATTTAAGTACACACCCGTAGGGTAGTTCCTAAACTTAGGTTTCTACGATTAAAACAGCGACTGTCGTCCCATTTCCGATTCGTAGATTAATCTCATCTGAAGTCAGTATCCTGCTCATAGCAAATTCTGCACACCAGTACATATCTATGTACCACATCCAGTATCTAAAATCCAATTTTAATACTAGTAGTGAACATTTTTATGACAAACATATTTGAAGCCGGAGCTTTGCACCATCTTCAATTCCTTCATGTCTGCCTTGTCCATACGGCAGTCACGCTTCCGTGTCCCCATTTGCCACAGTTTAGGCAGACATCTTGGGATATGTCATTTGTCTTCCCAGAAGATTATAATGACTTTGCATTTTCCCTTTTCCACACTCCAAAAGCCTTTGGCCAAGCCTTGGTCTTCTGGAATTTCGAAGTAAGGTGCGCCTTGCGCTTCTTGCCTTATTGCAAACTTTGGCTTTGTCTCCTTGAGAATAGCCATTAACTCTCCAAGAGTTTACTATTGCAATTAGTACTTCTAAGATCTAAGGATAGATCTATGAAGATCCTTTCAATTTCAATATCATACTATAAGGATATAATCCTTAGTTCTGAATAAGAAATTAAGGAGTCTATGCGGCAAGCTTATTGGATTAAGCACTAAAGTTATCATCACATGATTATTCCAAATATCATGTTCTACTATTTGCTTAACTCCAGGCTTAGGCCTAAGATGTTATTTTATCAAATAAAGTAACTTCTTAGAATTCAGGACTATCCTGATTCATTATTCCCAATTTGAAAAATTAAAGTCGTTTAAATACATTTTCACTCAGGATTATGTTTTAAACACTAATCTTTCAAATATCTTGATTCTAATAGACCAACTATTTAATCAACAATTTTAGGTACAATTTATTATAATGATTACTATAGTCCAACTATATAATCAACTATAATTTAATTGATTAAATTCAATTATATTGATTACTATAATCCAATTATAATCAAGTATAATTGAAATATTTTGAATACAGTCCAACTGTTTAATTTAAAACAACATTAAATATTAGTCCAACTAATAAATAATTTATTATATGACGAAAAATTGATATGAGCGTGTATGGCAAGTAACTAAACGAATATTGCAAATTTAATACTTGCCTCCCACTATTTTTCGGCGAGCCTCTAACCCTCTGTGGAGTACTCGGGAAACCTTGTTTCCTAGTGGGCTATGATCCCGTTAAATAACACACAATCTTGACTTTGGCCAACAAATTGTATGATAATTAACTAGGTATATCTCTAAGATCAATTGGATCTCATTCAATTCCTAGATCCAGTAGGTGGACATCCAAGTCCGAAACATATATTATATATGCCAATATATCCAATATATTGCCTAACCTTTTTCCTCTGAACCAACTAAGCCTTGGCTTTGGCACAACAAAGTTAGTGATCCCAGTTAAGCGGAACCCATTGACCATGGAAAGCTTCGTAATCAATGTCGATGGACAAGAAATGATCTTGACTTTGGCCAACAAATCACAACTTGGACAATACATCAATATGGAACAAAGCCTTCATGATTCAAACACATCCTCGACGGACAAAGGTCTTGACTTTGGCCAACAAACCAATGCCAGTCTTGGATCTTGAGTAAGAATCACTCAATGGAAGGAAAAACGCTTACTATGATGTGAGGGTTTTTCGCGTAATTGGCAACCAATTAATTATCTTTGTTAAGGTCTCATCATCATACACCCTTAAACATGCATTCTAAACACATAATAAGGCGCATAAATAAATATAATAATGATATGTAGATGGATACTTAACACATTATCCTAGAACAAATCTCTCCATTTCCTCTCTCCCGCTAGCACAAGTATTACTTCTACCCGATTACATAACACATCTAAAGAAACCTCATTTACATTGAGGGGAATAGGTGAGAAGAGAAATACAAATAGTAAGGAGGTAATAGGCTGGACACGCAGGTCCAATTTAATAAATTCTAAATTTATTACAACAATTCCAAAATTGCCCCACCCATCTAATATCCATCTGATATACATTATTCATACATCGCAACCATGTATTCACACAAGCATGTTATCAATCAATCTAATCCAATTAATTAATCTGAATATTAATGACCATCCAATGTTCAAACAACGATTTGATTTTGCGCGAGTCAAACTCGTTTTACGAATAAGTACTCAAAGTACGAAATCTTGAATTAAATTAAACTATAACATTAAATCCAATTTAATTTGCATGTAATACTAATTCATTATTTAATTCCAAATTAAATATTACACTTTTTAATGTACTTTTATGACTTAGATTCCAATCTAATCGTTACGGGTCTCAAAGCCCGATTAACATCCAATGTCAATTTAATTTAAAGTCCAATGGGCTTTTAATTAATTTCTAAGGCATGGACTTTTGGTCAATATGGGTCAAACCCAAATACCAAAGCCCATTTAAGGAATCACCATTATTTGCCAAGAAACCAATTTAGGCCCAATTAAAGTTAAAGGTCCATTAAGTCATAATTGGACTTTATGGAAATGGTTTTGGGCCCAATTAACCAAGCCCATTAAGCCCAATTACAACTATTCAAGCCCAATTTCCAAAATAGGCCCAATTAATTAAATTACCAAATTCCAAATTTCATAACTTAATTAACTAAAGTGTATGCCATAATTAATTACCCAAATTAACATTTCCAACACAAATTTGTACAATTAATTATGCTCATTATCATCAACACATGTCCAACACATTTGAATCAAAAATCATATCATTTCATGCTTCAATGTTCACGGCAATTGGGTTTTTTGATGTCCGATTCCGATTTCAATCCAATTGAATCTAAATCAACATTACCAAGTTTTTCAACTCATCCAATGAATCAAACAACAAAAATCACCATGACATCTAGGGTTCATCCAATTCAAGCCAAGCATAAAATTTGGGCAAAAATGATCCAATCAACTTTTCATGAAATTGGTCAAATCCAACTTCAATTAAACATCATTCAAGCATACTCAATCAAACAATTTCATCAAATCATGCTCAAATTGATTTACCCAATTTTAACCCTAAATCATTTTCATGCTCAATTAGGCTCAAGATACCATTGTTGGGTTTCTCTAAGGTCCCAAGGATCAAATCAAGCAATGAAAATCATGTGAATACATCAAAGAAGTTGTGGAATACTTACAATGATCGGTTGAGCGATGCGTTGAACAACAAAAACTCTTTTCCTCCTCCATGAAGCTCACGGCAGTGGGCAGATTTTTGTCCTCCAAAATTCGGCCATCTTGGTCCTCCAAGCTCCAAGCTTTGTGTTGTGATTTAAAGTTCACAAGTCAGTTTCCCTATCACCTTCGCAAGACCCTTAAAGTGTGCTAGCACTCCGGAAATTTTGCCGCAAAATTTCCCTTATGACTTCTCCAAACTCTCGGCTACCCAGAAAAAGAGAAGAGAAATTGCCGGTGGGACGAGAGTGAGAGTGGAGGAGAGAGGAGAGGAAAGTGGTTAAGTGTTGGTGTTGGAAAATTGTGTTGTATATAATACTAATAAAAAATAAGTAAAATTCAAAATTCATTTTCCAAATTTTTAACTTTCAAAAGTCATCAAAGGCATTAAAACCAACAAACACATCCATCAACTATTCACATCACTCATGACAAGTTGTCAAATCACTCAAAGTGACTAGACATCACATCAATCGATTGACTTGTGATTTGAGGCTTGATGTGACTTGTGGGCTGCACTTTAATTCGCAATGCGAGTGCGCCCGCAAACACTCCCGGGCTCGGGTTCGCTAATTCCAAATAACGAATTTTCCATTGCGACGAAATTAAATCTAATTTAATTAAATAACTTTGCCTAGCAAAATTACTATTCTCGTCGCAAACGAATTAATTCTAAATTAACTCATTCGCCCGAATTAAATTCTAAATTTAATTCCGCGTCGAAATCCAATTTCGTATAATATATTGAATATATTATTTTATCGATTAATTCCAAATTAATCATTTTTCTCTCTTTAAATAATATTTTATCACAGATAAAATATCTTCGTAATTAATCCTAAATTAATTTTCTCTCTCATCTAATTAATCCCAGATTAATAAAGTGCGAGTCATACGTCATCGGTGAATCTTCGGGAAGCGACCCATGAGATCCCCGGATATGTTGGCAGTAAATCCGGTCGTCGGACTATCCAAACACGTAAGTACCTAGTACTACGTTTTTACCGATTTACAAGACATGGTTGGCTTCTAGCAAAGCATCATGCCTACCCAATTCTCCAGAAATATTCTTACTGGAATATGTGATCTATATCAGGCGTAGTATACGTAGTATTGCGTATTTCGATCCAGTATCGGATGTCACGTGCTAGGCCTGGAGCTGGAAATGTGTCTGCCCCGTAAGAAGCACATATCGGATCTCTGGTAACTAGTCTCTATAATCGGATAAACATGACCTGGTCATTTTATCCCGATGACTGCTGTACATAAGAGCACAAGTTCCGTATCCTACGTGATCATCATCTCCACTATGACTGGAGTGATACTTCCATCTCGACATCACACCCAATACACTACGATTCTCAATATACCCAGAAGAGGAGTACGCAGAACCGGTTAAAGTACATTGATTGTCGCAAGTTTTAGCGGTGCAAGTCTCAGGTTAAGACCAAATACATCTACCCTGATTCAGACTTCCATAGACACATAGTCATACTACCAATAGAATTCCGAGGGGTCTATCCAGAGCGAAGCTGTTTTCCGTACCATCGGTAAAACACAACCTCCTACTACACTTGCATGAGTATCATATACCCAAATATATGAGAATTATGACGTTATGCTCCCACAACGCGCACAAGTGTAATACTAGTCTATTCCGTATTATCGATGTCCAATCTTAATAATACTACGACTAGTGATATTTAATGATTAAACCTTCGGGGATTGATACTGTCTCATTCTTATCAATCCGGAACTATTCATATGGACCTTTCATCATTTATATATCTTAGTGATCTAATCACAAATGATAAAATAGCAATTTCCTTTGTCATACATTAATTTGTACAAAAAACACCATGATCTGTACAAATAGTGATGCTATTGGTCATAACTGTCCAACAATACAAAGACAGTTGAAGAAGAAATTCGCATCTAGATACACTGCACATGGAACTTCTGCTTGGAATGGGAAGTGGCCTAGTAATGAACGGAGAAATGGGGACTTCAATAAGCCCAAGGCCGAGAGTGTAAAGGAAAAGAAGTGGAGATAGGTAGAGTTAAGATCAAGTCTGAAGTGGTAATTTCAAAATCCAATGAGGTAAATGTAAGGGCCAAAAATTAAATTATGAATGCGACTTGGTGGACTAAAAGACGATATTCGGAGTATGGGCCGAGTTGAGGAAACATGCCTAAATATCTTTTGAAATTCTAACGGATTTCATTTTTTTTATTATTATAATTGTTTTAAAGTCCAACAACTTAAGCCCAACTTTTTGGAAAATTTTGGTCACCCCCCCTAGACTTTCTAAAAAAGCCTAAAACATTCAAGATTATTTTTAAGTTACAAAAAAAATATATATATATATATAGGGAAACCATTTTCCTTGCTTTGCCGAATTTGAGAGAGAGTGAAAGCTTGCAATTTACTTTTCATTTTCTCAACAGATCTTTAGCATAATCAAGTGTAAAACAAGTTCAAGAAAAAAGATTCAAGCCCTAAAAACTCATTAGACAAGAGATTTCATTGAATTAAGGTAAGGAAATCTTGCTCTAAATTTATAAATTGAGATTTTTGATGAAATGAAGAAAGATTTTGATTGTTAGTATGTTTGCTTATGTTTATGAGAATATTGAAGAAGAAAAGAGATTATATGAGAAATGCCTAATTTATGGAAATCCTAAGTATTGAAATAAATTTAGGGTTATGAATATTGATATGGTATTGATTTTGAATTTTTTATTATATAAAATATAAATTACTAATGTACCCCTAATAACGGTAATACAACGGTTATATTTAGGGGCATTTTTTTGTATCAAAAAAATTCTAAAATTCTATAAATATGATTCATTTTTCATAATTTCATCACACCAAATTCTCAACTCTCTCATTTTCTATAATTCTCTTATTCTCAATCTTACTTCAATACAATTCTCTTATAATCTTATATTCTTATTCTCAATCTCAATTCATTTAGTTGTTAATTTGCTATCATTCGCATCGCAATTATTCAATTTTTTTTTTTTCTTCCTAATTTCTCAAACAAAAAATGGCAAGCTCATCTGAGAACATAATGTCAAATATGCCAACCCAAGAGCAGCCCTAGTGTCAGTGCACAATCACGGAGAAGAGAAGTTAAGGCTCGGTCCTTGGATATTTTCAAAATTCATTTCTTTGGAACGCCTAGAAGATGGTTCACAACGAGCAATTTGCAACTATTGTGGGGTTATCTATAATTTTCTGGTGGATACGGTAATATGATCAAGCACATGGAAAAACATCATCTGGTTGAATTGGCATTGATACGACGCAGACTCAAATGGCCAGGTACGCATCATCTAGTAGAGGTACGAGTAGTGTAGATTTATTTAAATATTCTGATGCAAAAAATAGAGAAGAATTTGCGAAATTAACTTGTATGGCACATCTTTCTTTAAGCTTTGGTGAAAAACTTCATTTTACTAATTACGTGCATAATGCTTTAAACCCTGCTGCATGTAGAATGACTCGAAACACAACAAAACGTCATATTTTCAAATTATATAAAGATGGTAAAATTATTTTAAATGAAATATTAAAGAGATGAAAGGTCGTATTTCTATATGTTCTGATATTTGGAGTGACCATTGGCAACACACTCATACATGGGTGTGACTTGTCATTGGATTGATGCATCATTTACCATGCAAAAAAGACTTATAGCATTTAGAGTTTTTGATGACCCACATACTGCACATAATATTTATAGAATGATGAAGGTAATTTTTGATGAATATGGTTTAGTAGAAAAAATTTTAACAATTGGATTTGATAATGCATCTGCAAATACTGCATCCATTCATGATTTAAAATCCTTATGTGAACCAAATTTAGGGGGTCGATTTTTTCATATTCATTGTACATGTCATGTCCTTAACATATGTGTGCAAGACGGACTAAAATTATTATCACCTTTCCTTGATCCAATTAAAACGCACTTAACTGTATTTGGTCATATTCTCAAGTTATGAGAGATTGACCAATTTTTGTAAAATAAATGGTATTAAACCGATTAAATTTTCAAGAGATGTTCCAACACGTTGGAATTCTACTTATTTTCTTTTATCAAGCATTTCAATACAAAGATGCATTATGTAGTTTTTTTTCTCAACATGTTCAAAATATCACACTTTATCCTAGTCAATGGGATATTTGTGAATTTTTTTAGATATTTTAAGAGTTTTTAATGATGCTACTTTAGTTTTTAGCGGTGTTTATTATCCTACAGCACATTTATTTATTCTTGAGAGTTTGAATAGTGTTGGCACTCTCGATGAGCATGTTGACAGTTACGACCCTAATGATATTGTTTTGCTCGAAGCCATTACTGCTATGAAGGTAAAATGGTTGAATTATTTTAGAGAAATTCCTTTACTTTATCTTATTGCTGCTGTTTTTGATCCTAGATTTAAATTAAAAGGTTTGAATGGTGGTTTACAAGCTTACTATGGTTATTTAGGAATATTAGATGATGTTGATATTACGAGCATAATGACGAAATTAAGAAGTGATTTAATTATTTTATTTAATGATTATATTATAAGATATAACTTAGGAACATTAGGTCAATCTAGTAGTAGCGAACCGGTAATTCAAACAAGACTTAGCGCAGGGGATCGTTGGTTATTGCAACGAAATAAAAAATCTAGGGATACGACAACTAATAACCCTGAATTAGATAATTATTTATCTACAAATTTTGAGTTTTCTAATGAAAGTTTATGCAGTAAAAATTTTAAAATCCTTGAATGGTGGAACCGGCATCAAAATATATATCATGTTTTATCTATTATTGCTAAAGAGATCTTGGCAGCACATATTTCCACCGTTGCGGTTGAGCAAGCCTTCAGCTTGGGAGGTAATATATTGGAAGCTAGGCGATCTTCATTACATCCAAGCAGTCTAGAAGCAACAGCTTGTGTGGATGATTGGACTCGAGCTGATCTGAGACAACAAGAAGATGCCCCCGATGATTTTGAAGGTTTGTTCGATAATGCTTATGCAACAAGTGCAAGCGGAACCGGAGCTGAAGGATCAACTGATAATGATGATTGATAATTGTAAAATTATAATTTACAAAGGGGATATGTCTAAAACTTGTAATGGAACTACGTGAGCTTTGATTCCTCTCACCCTTGGAGGATACGTAGGCAACTTAAATTTTTAAAAATTTAAGCTCAAGCTCTTCAATGTAATAAATTTTTTTATTTATAAAATTAATCTCATTTATTTTAATTAATTTTCAAAAAAAAAAAGTCTCTGAACCGAACTAAACCAAACCGTTCGGTTCCGGTTCCACTTAAGTGTGGAACCGGAATCCGGCCGGTTCGGTTAGGTTCCAAACCGGAACTGAACCGCCGGTCGGGTCTATGAGTGAGGGTTTGGATGTTTGGTGTCTATTAGCATAATAACTTGTCAAAAATTTTGAGTTGTAAAGGGAGAGGGATTCGGCCATGTTAAGATAAAAAAGGAGGTTGTTTTCAAGTAGGATTTAAGATGTTGAATGATATTAGTATGTGATGGTTATATAAAATAGAGGTAGAGTTACCTAAGGTTGTAAGAATGTGGGGATTTAGGCATGTCGCACACCAAGTGTTCGACATAATGCCACACTCAAATTAAGTAAAGAAAATAAAAAAAATTTGTATGTTATGAAGAGTGTTTAAAATAATGAAAATTATGTTGGGGGTTTTCGGATTGAATGAATTAAATGAGGAGGTGAAATAAGAAAGTTAAGTAATGGTGTGGTTTAAGATGCTTTCTGGACATGCTGTGAAGATTTGCTTATAAGTCAAGTTTGTGGTGTCTTATTGACGAAGCGTAAATTTCTGGGTAACTAGACACATGGAATTAACATATTCAAAATTTAGAATTTTAAACTTAAGATGAGACTGGACCAAAATTTTGAAGTCAGACGATCTGCTGCCCTTGTGCTCATTTTTTTAGTTTGCTTAGCCTCTGAACTTCAGTCCATAAATCGGAATTTAGAACTGTAAAAACCATCATAAACTAGATATATTAAGGATCATTCCAATAAAAGTTCAGCTTCAGATTCGTCCCCAATTAATTATATTGAATTTTCAAAGTTAGATGTCAAGTAGTGAATTTTCTAACGACTAGTAAAATATAAGTTTCTGCTACCGCACTTGCACAACTCCAAATCTACGCCCGTAAAATTCATAGATATCATAGATATCTTCAATGTTTAAGTATATTTAGTATTCATGCATTGCATATACTTTCATGTCATATGAAAATATTCTGAGTTATAAAAGAAGGGAAACTAACAGTTGCTTTTGATGGAACGAACACAGCGAAATGGCGCAGTGGAAGGCGAAAATGGTTTTTAAAAATTTCCGAGCGAATTAATTAATATCAAATATTTTTAATTATATTATTTATTAATATTTAATAACATTATATATTTTGAAACACGACGAATTATTTTACGAAAATATTTTTTGATAAATATTATGTGTAACGGGCAAACGGTCAAAACGGTTGACCAACCACCGAGTCAGACCTACCCGTCACTCGTGCAGTGTTCGATCATCCCTTGGGCTGTCCGAACAGTGCCCAGTTCATTGGTTTCACAGCCGTAATACGGCGAGCCCGTTTTGACGTGAATTTCACCATTTTCTCGCGTTTTCGCCCCGAAACAATTTCCGGAATTTATCCACCACCCAATACACATCCAAAATCATCCAAATAACATATTTTTAAATGAAAATTATTTTGTTATACATAATAAAATCAGATCTGATTCAGTTTTAATTTTTATCTATTTTCATGCCTAAATTCAATTTATTTACAAAATTAATCCAATTAATTTACACCAAAATTTAATCACCACAATATAAAGCCTCAAGAACAATCCTAGGCAATATTTGAGTGGCAACATCACCCTAGAATGACAATTTTAATTTTGAGATTAATTCCCTAATTAATCTACAACACATGCTTAATAAAGAAAACTATTAAGGTTTACTAAACAATCAACACCAAAATGTTTGATCCATATACATATCTGAGGCACATATATTTTTAAGACATGCAAAATACATATCACATACATATTTTCATACTTAAGAAACAAAAATTAAGAAATTAGAAATTGGAAACTTTTAATTACCTTAATTCCAAGCTCCAATTTTCAATTCATTCTTCCTTGATGTTAATCAATTTGTTTACAAACCCTAACCCATTTTTTATTTTGTTTCTCAACTCATGAGAAGTGTCTAAACCTTAATAAAATGAAACAATTCAATTTATATAGGAATTTTCAAAGTGGCCGAAAATTGTAAGTATTTTTCTACAAAAATAATAATTTTTTGTGGCCAATATTTTGACACAATTTTGATCTTATCTAAATAAGATATTTATTTTGATTTTTGTTAAATAAAATCATGTGTCCAAATGACATGGAATGCCAATTAAATAAGAATATTCCAATAATATTCTTATCTAAATAAATTAATTAATTAAACTTTTAATTAATTCATTTAATTTAATTAACAAAAAGATAAAATAATATTCCAAGAATATTCTTCCATTTTATCATTATTAATAATTAATTATAAATAATAATAATAATAATAATAATAATAATAATAATAATAATAATAATAATAATAATAATAATAATATAATAATAATAATAATAATAATAATAATAATAATAATAATAAGAAGTCAAAATCCAATTGGTTAATAATGTGTATCTAATCTTAATTATGTATCGTATACAAATACACATTATTTAATACGCATGTGTAAATTATGAATAATCCGAATTATCCATAATTAATTGCCCAAGTGCTCAACGAGTACACTTTATATTGTGGGACTCTTAAGGTTCAAGTTTATCTGTCACAGAAACTATTTCCTTGTCCGAAATTTTATCAACTCACAAATTACGACAACCACAGATAATCGAGTTGAACCATCTAAGTTGAAGTCATTGCATATATATAATCCTTATGTCATAGGTTATCCTAATTATTCGTCAAATATATGCTATGAACAATTCATATGTCGCGGCATAATTATGATTCTTAAATAAATACTCGAAACTCGTTTCTGAATTATACCTCGGCCAAGGATTTCAAAGAATCACAAATTGGATACCTAAATCATGTTCACGCGACTGACAGATCCTCTCTGGATACATCACAGGATATCGTGAGTATCAGTCCATACCTGACGAATGGGCGGAGGTCTGATCTCAAAAGATCGTTGACGAGACTGTCATCAAAGTACGAAGGATATCTCACATATCCACAGTGGTATCACAAGTCAAAGGAGCTAATATGTTATTCGACTCGTAAAGATTCCTATTGACGTGGATGTACCATCTATCAGGAATCTTCGAGTCGTTCAGTATTTATCTAATAAATACCTACGTGTCTATATGAGTCTCCCAAGACTCATGGTTTACTGAGACAAACTATTAGAACAATTCTAATATACGACACGTACCAGTCTCAAGGGTTTACTAACCGACAAGATATGTAAACCTTGACTAGGAATAATTTTAAGAATGAATTGTATTGTGACATTTCTCAGTAATAATTGCGGCGCTTTTGAAATTATGTCACAACTATTCATTCTAAGGTCTTTTACGCCTTTACCATATAATAGAATATATTGATGAAAATTACTCAATTTTAAAATGAACATTGTATTTATAATAAATATAACAAAATTTGGCGCGTCGAGCACCAACTCCAACAACTTTGACTTTAGATCGACATCAGGGTACTCGAAGGTCACCCACGTCGTGTACCGCCCCGACTTGCCATAGCGCTGTGAGTGGAGTACTTGCTTTCTGAATTTACTCATTTCAGTTATTTCTTAATGAGCTCAAAATTTTATGATTTACATAAGATATTTAGTTCTTTATTTTTATTTTTATTTTTTTGCTTTTTAAAGGAAATATATAAGGTATTTAAGAGATTGAGATTCTGAGCACAAAAGATTTTGATGAGAATATTTTCAAAAGTATTTTAGGGTCAGGATGATGCCATTGATTAGCACTATTGTGTAACATCCCCTATCCAGGAGATGCTACCGGTAGAGAATAGACTGTACTATCCCCTTGAGCCTCTGACTTCTAACAACTGCTATTCTTAACTCATATATAAACTCATACATGGGACCATTGCCCAACTCATCAACCATGAATGCACAACACTTTTAATATTAAATACTTTGTTTTAATACATATTACAACTCTGACAATGATCACTATAATGTAATATATATATGTAATCTTTACTATATAACATTTATGTTACATGTCATTCCTCCCTACTCTAACCGGACTGGACTCTGTCACTGACTTGACCTGGTGGACCAACTCCCTAGTGACTGCCATCAGTATCCATCCCCTCGAGCTCGTCCTCCATGAACCTACAAAACAAAACACTAGGAGTGAGAGGTTAGATCGTTGAAAGATCTAAGTGAGTGGACGATTAAAAACAAAACTGATGTGTTTTTATAAAAACTTTTGGTTACAAAACCAAATTTGTCACCAGAAAAGCCATTTTTTTTTTCTGAAAACACTTTTCTTATCTGAAAACTTCACTATTTTGAAAAACTTTTATGTAAAAACTATTATGTCTGAAAATCTTAATATTTTCAATGAAAACTAAATTTTCTTTCTAAAAATTCTTTTATAAAGCTTTCTTTTCTGAAAACTGCATCTCAAAAAAAATTCTCTGAAAATCTATCATTGAAATCAGTCTCTGAAAAACCTGGCGCATGGGGGCGTTACGTATCGCCGTCCCCCCATACGCCTAACTAGAGCCAGAAATGCAAAACAATGACATTGGAGCTTCATGTATCGTCGTCCCCTAAAGCAATCTGTCCCTGAAACTAGTGGTCTTGAGGCGTTACGTATTGTCGTCCCTCAAGCCACTAAACTAGAAATGGAGGTGCGAATCTATACTACCCTCCAAGCTTTGAATCTAGGATCTAAGGGCATCTGTCATTTCTAATCCTGAACTAGGATCTGGGGGCGTTACGTATCGTCGTTCCCCCAGTCCTCTACATGTGCATATGTCCTCTCCGTCAATTCCATATCTGTGACAAGTTACAAACTGAGGTGGGTTTTTCCCTCATGTCTCAAAAACATGAAATCATGCTTTGAAATATTTCTTTTCTAAACTATAATCTGAAAAGCATCTGTAATAAAATTCTGGCTAACGCCTTATGTGAAGAAAAGTAAGTATGTGATTAAAAGAATATAAAGAAAAATCAACATAGAAAGAGAGTGTCCACTCACTGATTTGGAATCTGGATGGCATTACTCATTTGCTGAAGAAAACTATGGTTCATACGATGATCTATAATTGATAACTTTGATTAAAAAGTGGGTTGGGGAACATATTCCGAATTAACTATCCACTCAAGCACTTATTATTATTTCAAGGCATATCGTACTTATATCATGATGTAACATGTATACACGAACTGATATGAGACCTTTAGGGTGGTCTCTAACACGCTAGGGTGAAGCTGGAATGATTTAAAACTGAGTTGCGGAATTTTGGTTACTCGTCATGACTCGAACCTTTTGGGCGTCACGACGCGCACAAACACAGATGAACCATTGACCAACTTTGCTTTCGCGTCGCGATGCGCAAAATTCCATAAAATTATCTGGGAAAATTTCCAGTATGCGGAGCGTTCTGCGTCACGACGCTCGGCCATTTTTAGGTCTTTACTTCCACTTTCCATGCCTAGTTTGTTCAACACTCTTCCCACACTTCCATACTATAATTTCTACTCATCAATTCTTTAAACATCAATGTGAATTCTTACTAAACCAACACTCTTTAATCCACTTAACTCTTTAATCTCATAATCCCAATAGCTCAATACCTAGGGTTTCCAAGTATTTGGTCCTTACTTAATTCAATCAATTTTCATGCTCATATATCACTAAATACCATGTCTAATGTGCTCCTAACATGCATATAACATAATATCAACAAAACTTCTTAATCCAAAATTTTGGGTCAAGATTATTTACCTTTTTTCTCTTGATTTCCTTCACTTCCTAAGCTCTCAATGGTTACCAAGCCTTTTTTCTTCGTTTCTTTTTCCCTCTTTATTATTATTATTATTATTATTATTATTATTATTATTATTCTTCTTCTTCTTCTTCTTCTTTTTCTTCTTCATCTTCTTCTGCTCCTCTTCCTCCTCCTCCTCCTCCTCCTCCTCCTTCTGAATAGTATCCATCTTTTCCTTCACTTCCTAAGCTCTCAATGGTTACCAAGCCTTTGAGAAAATTAGAGATTTCTCTAGATAGGTCCGAGCACTATTCATCCAGATTTTTAATCTGTATTTTCACCCATTTCTGGTTCGAATTTGGAAAAATATTCAACGCGGAAGTTATAGGTCTCGATCTTAGATTTCCGATGATATAAAATTCATAAAATAGGAGTTTATATGAGAATATTATGGCCCAAAAACCATGAGCTGTCCGAAGTAAAACACCGTACAATTTCGTATTGGAATTTTGAGGAATATATTGATTGTCCACAAGGCCATTTCATGAGTGTATATGTCTCCATATATAATTTATGTTATGTGACACTCGTCTCGTAATGTAACAGTAGTCGAGATAACTGATCGTTATAAATTATCCCCTTAAATAGGATACTGATTATCCACAAGACCATTTCATGAGTGTATATGTCTCCATACATAATTTATGTTATGTGACATTCATCTCGTAATGTAACAGTAGTCTAGATAACTGATCGTTATAAATTATCCTCCCCTTAAATAGGATTCATCCTCGAATCCTTTATGTGGTCTAACTGGCATATTCGTTTTGGTTTGAGAATATCTTGTGTTTCTGCTAGACTTATCTTCCTTACCTTCATTTCTACTTTCCTGTTCAAGACTTACTATTTAAATCTTCTGAGAAACTCTTGTCATATTTGTACGTACTCTCCAAGGTTCGTGGGCCTTAGTGAACTTCTACTTAGTATTTTACACTTACCGTTATACTATATCTAACTTTATGCATCCTGGAAATCTCATTTCTAAACCTTTAGTTATACGTAACGTTCTCTGTTCCAGTTATTTACATAATCTAGCACTTTGAAAGTTATACTATATATTCGTGACTTGTCATCCAACTCATTTTAGTTTCATTCTGATTTGAAACCCTTTATACCTTCTATCGTGACAATAATAATTCCTAAATATCCTTAGGAAATTCTGTTATTCTTTATGTTTAAAATATCACCATAGTAATTTATATCATAACCAATAACTTTCATTTTCTCTTTATACTTTATACTTAGGAACTTTTATTAGTACTTTATACTTTAGGTTCTTCTAGTTAATAAGATATACCTTATTTTAACATTTATTATTGTACCTTAACCAATTATTTGACCCTCTCTGTTTCCTCCTTACTAAGTCTTCTATGCTTATAAGATTCTTCCTTCGAGTTTTCGCACACACGACTATCTATGAGTTTAGGACTTCATGACTCATAGTTAGCTTTTCCATGTATTCTCATTATTAGCTGATAGCTTCCATATTTAGGATGTTACATCAGGGTAGTTTTTTTTTTTGCGAAACTTCTTTATTAGCCAATGAGTTCTGGGGCGAGGTATCTATACTAAGCATAACTGTATACTCCATATTACTAAAGCTATATTCTTTATTATAATTGTTGTCCTAGTCTTCCTATTCTGGTTTAATTTTATGTACCTTGACACGACTTATTCTTTATGCTTGGTTGCATTCTAGGATATTTCCCTTTGATTGTTCTCATAATCTTATTCTGCTAAGTGGCATTAACCAGATATATGTAAGTATATGCGACTTATGAATCTTATCTTTACCTGTGGTCTGCCTACATATCAAACCTTGATGACTCACTTACTGTGTTGAATGCAACATTACAATAAACTCAATTTCTTGATCCCAAACTATACTACGTATCCACCAAACCACCCAAACTCATGGCTACGGCCATTCCAGACCCATGGTGGTTTGGTTAACTTAACCATGGCTGGTTACTTATTCAGTTATACCAAATTCATTGTTAACACATCTTTGGTTAATTGCTTCTTATACCGACTTGTTTTCCTTGCCTAGTTGTGCTTCTAGGGTATCCTACTTTCAGTCATTTCTATAGTCTTGTCCTATCAGGTGTTGTCCTTGTCTCTTCAATATTGGTTACCTAGTTTCTTTGGCCGATATTACATCATTGATCGTGTTTAATATTGTCACTCATATATTCCTGTCATTACTTATCTATTGCTTCCTCTTTCCATCAATCTATATGGGCATCCTCTCCCTTAAATTCTTTACTTGGAGTTTCTTAAATTCTTCATCTTCTTCTTCTTCATCTTTTTCTTCTTCTTCACGGCGATACGTAATGTCTCAAGACACTATTTGAGGCGTATGGGGGGACGGCGATATGTAACACCCCCATGCGTCAGGTTTTCTACAATTCTTCAGTTATTTTAGATATATGATTTTCATAAAAGATTTCTCACCAAAGTTTTAAAAGAAAAAGATATGGTTTATATTTTATGAGTTAAGAAAGTAATTTTTTGCTATGATCATTTGATATAAAGTTATTAATATTGTTTTCTGATTTTATAGCTCCACTCAATGAGTTCTCTAGGACTTACCCCCCTCTCCAGTTTTGCAGGATCTTTCAGCTGGTGATCCACAATCATCTTTTGGAGACATGGATCAGGGATAAAGTACTATTACAGTCACTAGTTATGTTGGTCAATCATGTCAGACCTACATTCACATAGAATGTAGTTTCTTTTTGGTATATAACAGTTGCACGATTTCTGATGTGTCTGTAAAGATTAACCATATTATGTATATTTTCTCATGGTTCAAGCATTCAGTCATTTCTATGAAATATGTGCGTGTGTATATTGATGTGATGATTAGTTATTAGGTTATGAAGTGAGTTTTTCTTTAGTAGTAGATAATGGCTTAGGTGACAATGGAATATGTTACCTTCTGGTAACCTTCTACAGACGGGAGGTGGAAGATGAGATGCTTGCGTTAGAGGATTCTAGTGATGATGAGGGAGCAACATACCCACTAGATAACTTGTCGCTTGTATTGAGGAGAGCATTGACAACATTGAGAGTCTAGGAAGAGACCGAGCAGCAGAGAGATAATATTTTTCATACTCGATGTAGCGTGATTGAGAATTCATATAGTATGATCATAGATGAGGGTAGTTGCACCAATGTCGCTAGCACAACATTGATTACGAAATTGGGATTGTCATGTTTAAAACATCCTATGACATATAGGTTTCAGTGGATTAATGATAGTGGTGAGGTCAAAGTGACCAAGCAGACATTGTTGGATTTCACCATTAGACCTTACACAGATGAGGTGTTGTGTGATGTACTACCCATGTAGGCAGGCAGGCCATATGCTTTTGGATAGATCGTGGCAGTACGATAGGAAGGTGATACATGATGGGTTTATGAACCAATATTCATTCCAGCATAAGGGCAAGCCCATTATATTATATCTTTTGACACCTAGACAAGTCCATGGTGATCAAGTCAAATTACAGTTGGAAAGAGAAAATGAGAGAGAGAGAGAAGCTGCATCCTTGGGGGTTAAGAGTGGTAGTGGTGAGAAAGTGAGATCTATACCCGAGAGTAGGGGAACACTGGGATTAGAACCGAGAGTAGGCCCAAGGGAAATGGGGCTAAGGGAGAGAGTGAAAAGAAATGGAGAGTGAAATGTTTTTTTTTTATCTATGTGATAGAGAAGTGAAGAGAGTCTATAAATCTAGCAAACTTATGATGTTGCTGGTGTACAAAGACACAACATATTTTTCTTTACTTATTAACATCAACAGTTCATTTCCTATTTCTATATCTTCTCTTTTGCAGGAATTTGAAGACATGCTTACAGAGGACATCTCTAATGGGCTCCTACCCATTCGAGGGATGGAACATCAGATCGATTTCTTGTCTGGAGCTTTCATCCCTAATAGACCCGCATATAGGAGTAATCCTAATGAGACGAAGGAACTTCAAAGGCAAGTTGATGAGATGATAGAAAAGGGTTACGTACGAGAGAGTGTGAGCCTGTGTGCAATACCAGTGTTATTAGTGCATAAGAAGGATGTGACGTAGCGCATGTGTGTGGATTGTCGTGCTATCAATAATATCACGGTAAAGTATCGACATCTCATTCCTAGGCTATAAGATATGTTAGATGTACTGCATGGATCTAGGATTTTTAACAAAATTGATCTTAGAAGTGGATATCACCAAATTCATATGAGAGAGGGTGACGAGTGGAAGCCGCTTTTAAAACCAAATATGGGCTATATGTGTGGTTAGTGATGCCTTTCGGTTTAACAAATGCCCCTGGCACTTTTATGATACTTATGAACCATGTATTGCGTGCATATATAGGGAAGTTTATAGTGGTCTATTTTGATGACATACTGGTATACATTAAATCTTTAGATGAGCATGTAGGCCATTTGAGATGTGTGCTTAATGTTTTAAGAAAAGAAAAATTGTTTGATAATTGTAAGAAATGCACAATCTGCATGGATATAGTCATTTTTCTTGATTTTGTTGTGACTGCAGATGGCATAGAGGTGGACGAGGAGACAGTTAAAGCGATTAGAGATTTACCAATACCTACCATAGTGTCTGAGGTTCCAATTTTTCATGGATTATAAAGTTTCTATAGGCATTTTATGAAGGATTTTAGTAGTATAGCAGCTCTCTTGACTGAGGTAGTCAAGAAGACAGTTGGATTTCAATGGGGTGAGGCTCAGGAGAGTGCTTTTCAGACGCTCAATGAAAGGTTATGTAGTACATATGTCCTCGCACTACCTAATTTTGAGAACACTTTTGAGATATAGTGTGACGCAAATGGCATAGTTATTGGAGCTATATTGATGCAAGAGAATAGACGTACTTTAGTGACAAGTTGATGTGATAGCTTTGAGGTATCCCGATACGATAGAGAGTTGTATGTATTTGTGCGAGCACTGAAGACTTGGCAGTATTACATGTGGCCTAAGGAGTTCGTGATACATAAAGATCATGAGAGTTTGAAACACCTGAAGGGGCAAAGAATGCTGAACTAAATGCATGATATGTGAATGGAGTTTGTGCAGACATTCTCTTATGCCATTCGCTACAAATAGGTAAGGAAAATGTAGTTGCAGATGCCTTGTAGTACATGTATGTTTTACTTACTTCTTTAGGTGCTAAAATGCTAGGGTTTGAGTTTATTAAAGAGCTCTATGCATGTGATGTGTATTTTTGTGATATATATGCTGCATGTAATAAGTCTGCATTTAGTAAATTCTACCAGCATGAGGGATTTCTATTTAGAGAAAATAAGTTGGGCATCTCTTCTTACAGTATGCGTGAGCTATTAGTGCGAGAGGCTCATGGAGGCGAACTAATGGGGAATTTTGGAATTAGTAAGACCCTAGGAAATTTAAGGAGTATTTTTACTGGCCTAAGATGAAGCGTGATGTAGAGCGTATTTGTGATCGGTGTCTCACTTGTAGAAAAGCCAAACCTAGGGTGAAGCTTCATGGATTATATACTCTATTACTGTACCTAGTGAACCATGGGTAGATATCTCGATGGATTTTATGTTGGGTTTATCTAAGACTAAACGGGGTAAGGATTCCATTTTTGTAGTGGTTGATGGATTTAGCATAATGGCACATTTCATTGCATGCCATAAAACTAATGATGCCACTAACATCACAGACTTGTTCTTTGGAGAGGTAGTACAACTACATGATATTCCTAGAAGTATAGTCTCAGATAGAGATGTCAAGTTCTTAAGTCATTTTCGGAAGGTTTTGTGGGGCAAATTAGGGATCAAACTATTTTATTCTACTACATGTCACCCCCAAATAGATGGCCAGACAGAAATGGTCAATAGAACCTTGACTCAATTGTTTCGTACTATAGTAACTAAGAATTTAAAGTCTTGGGAACAATGTTTTCCATTTATAGAGTTTGTATATAATAAGTGCATTCATTCTTCTACTTCATATTCGCTTTTGAAATTAGGTCAGGATTTAACCCACTAACGCTATTGGATTTGTTGCCTTTGTATGTTAAGGAAAAAGTAGGTTTAGATGGGAAAAAAAAGCAGAGATGGTGAAACAAATATATGAGAAAGCACGTGAACACATATTATGGAAAAATGAGCAGTACGCTTCTCATGCGAATAAAAGTCGTAAACGCGTGGTGTTTGAGCCTGTGACTGGGTTTGGCTACACATGCGTAAGGAGAGGTTTCTGGCTCATAGGATATCCAAGCTTCAACCTCGGGGAGATGGTCATTTTCAAGTAGTTGAAATGATCAATGATAATGCATATAGGTTTGACCTACCTGGTGAATATAATGTTTCTGCTTCATTTAATGTTTATGATTTGTCCCCTTTTGATGCACGTGTCGATTCGAGGTCGAATCCTTTTCAAGTATGAGGGGATGATGTGATCCAAAAAGCACCATATTCTGTCCAGAGCATAGTTGATCCAGTCCATGTACCAGTTGGATCAATTACAAGACACATAGTTCAGAAGATCAAAGACGCTATGGCAGGCCTAGTCCAACGTCATGTAGCCGAATTGAACAAGCATATTAGAGACTAAGTGGATTTCAAGGAAGAGTTCAAGAGTTATACACTTGACCCAAGTCATCGAGGAGCAACATGAATCAGTTTCATTTGTTAAGGCTTAGTTTCATTATACTATTATTTATTTATTTGCATATATGGGACAAAACGTGGATGCGTATTTTATTTAGCTTTGTTTTAGTTTATTTTTATTTATTTTTTGGTTTCATAATGGGTTAGGAATTAGGAGTTATGTGCTTGAGTTGATAATGAGTAGTTTAAGGTTATTTTTGACTTTTTACATCTATTAGGATTTGACTCATGTAACTATTTAAGGCATAATTTCAATGGAAAAAAAAAAAAGGAACACTACTTTTGTCAAATTGTACGTTCCAAAATTTAATGATTGAACAAAGACTTATCAAATGGTTGGCATCCTTTGTACATCCTTTTACTGGAAAGATTCATCTGAGGCAATCTCCAAGGGTTTTCGCGGATAAGTGCTTTTGAGGGTCTACGGATGTCTTCATCGTATCAAGTTTCGTATCAAATATTTTTTTTATATAATTTAATTATAAATATATATTTCAATTGAAATCTTATCTGAATTAAAGAGATAAATTGAATTTGAATTGAATAACATTATCTCAGTTAAATTTATTTTAAATAAAAAGATATTTTCGATTCAAATCCAATTAAAATTAAAGAGATAATATTAACACTTAATTATTAATTAATCAATCAATTAATTATGCCTTAATAGATGTTGTAATAACATACACTACAAGAAATTATATTTTTTATGGCGATTATCTATTGGGAAATAAATTTTGCCACTAAATGTAAATTTTTAGTGGTGAAATTATATTTCGCCACTAAAAATAATTTTTAGTAGCTAAATTGTATCTCGCCACTAAAAGATTACATTTAGTGTTGAAATTAGTGGAAAAAATAAATTTCGCCAATAAACATTACTTTTAGGGGGAAAAAATATTTTTAGTGGGGAATTTTTTCCCCACTAATTCATAAAAATTTTAGCTGCCCTGACATTTTTTCCCAGCCTTCTTCAGCTACAAAAATATTTTTGTTTTTAGTTTACAGCCCCATTTTATTTACAGACCCATTTTTTCATATTTTTGGACACAGTCCTCTTACAAAACTCTAACCTTCCATTTTTTTTCCTTCATCAAAACGAAACACATACCCAATTTCACTCCATTTCTTCATCAAAACGACCCACCCACCCCATTTTCGACTTCCTCTTCCCTAACCACTTCTTCTTCATCATCAAAAATCCTCTTGACTACCTGTTCGTTTCCCCTAACCACTTCTTCTTCATAAAACACAATCCCCCCATTTTCGACTTCCTCTTCTCTAACCACTTCTTCTTCATCAAAAATCCTCTTGACTACCTGTTCGTTTCCTACCCTCCAAGCATCGACATCAAAAATCGACACTTCTTATTCAAAATTCCCAAGCATCTCCACGGCTAGCAACAAGACTTTTAGGCAAGCCATGGTTCAACTCCCCTCTCCAACAGAACCCATGCTTCACTCCAAAGGTATATTTTTTCATTTTTCATTTTTATTTTTGAGTCACATTTGTTAGATAATTTTTAGATCTAATGTAAATCTAACTGATGTGTGTTGATTTTGTGTTTCAATGCATCATTTGCTCTTGTTAATTAATTTTTGAATCGGGTTATTAATTATACATTAGTGCTTATGCTATTGTCTTCAATTTTCCAAATTATATACATTGAATCTAAAGAATATCAAATAATGTCCAAATTCAATTAATCTAATTTCACATCTCAAACTTGTATTTAATAAATGTTTATTTTGACAATCACATTATCTACCAAATCTCATAGGCAAAATTACCTAATGCCTTTGCGTAAAAAGTTTGAAACTAGCTATCACCTTATGAACGACCAAAAAAATCAATCATTCTACAAAAATGTATGGATTCCGGACATCCCGTCCCTATCGAGTCTCATTTGTCTCGTTCCAATGAAGAAATCATCTCGATTCCCAATTGATATTTTGAATGAAGACGAAAAATCATCCTGAATCCCGGACTGCGGGTTCCCAAATCCCAATCGGGATTATGATTCGGGACTTTTTAAGCTAAAATTCGAGAGTACGGATAAGAATATCCTGAATTCCGGCCTGATTTTTTATTCAGGACGACGTATCATCCCAAATTGCGACTGGAATTTCCATTCGATTCGAAACATTATCCCAAATCCTATATCGAATGTGACGGGATCCCGATCGAAATTTGAAATTCGAAATTCGAAATCAACTTTATTAGATTCCAATCATTAATCTATATCTATTATAACACAGAGACATTATAAGCTCTCTCATTCATCCTAACTGCTAAGAGCATAGAACTGTTCTCCTTCATTTGGGGGAAAATAATAAATTGCAATAATTCAGTGATTGTTTTTATTGGCATATAAACAGGTACGGTAGTGAAAGAAGGAGAAACAAGAGTTAAAGATTCAATTTTTCTATTGACATATGAACAGATACGATGAGTTATTCAATTTACTTGAATATACAAATTGGGTTTTTAAACGTGCGTTATTCAACATGCAACTTGGGAATGTTAACCTTGCTGTGATTATCAGTATTTATGAGGAAAAATCGAATTCTATTTTTACTTGTATAAAATTTACAAGTATTAAAAACTTTACAAAAAACCTCAATTTCTCTTTACACTCTTTAAGCTTTCTTCACTTGAAACTTAATGTTTTGGGATGATTTGAGCTCTCAAATGAGCTCCTTATTTATAATAAAATTTTGGCCTAAATTGTCAACAAAAGAATAGTGCTTCACCTAAAGTTGTTTGAAGGTTTCTTCAATGGTGGGTGGCAATGGCATGCAGCTGGATTTTTCAATTCTCCCCCCTCCAATTGCATCCGAAACGATTGTCATCTAACAACTATTCCGGCTATGTCTCTGCACAAATCTAGCTTGTCCCGAGTAACCACCTTTGTTGACATGTCAGCTGGATTTTTATATGTATGGATCTTTACTAGTCTCAGCAGTTTTTGATTCATCACCTCGCATATCCAATGATAGCGAATATCGATGTGCTTCGTCCGAGAATGCATTGAGTTCTTGCTCAAGTCCATAGCACTCTGACTTTCACAATGTATCCTGTATTCTGTCTGTTTGATCCCTAATTCTTGGAGAAAATGATTTAACCACAATATTTCCTTTCTTGCTTCTGCTGCTGCAATATACTCAACTTCTGTTGTGGATAATGCAATACACCTCTGCAATCTTGACTGTCATGACACAACTCCCCCTATAAAAGTGTAAATAAAACCTGATGTAGATTTTCTACCATAAAGATCTTTTGTCATACCTGAATCTGTATAGCCTTCCAAGATTGGATCAGTTCCCCCGTAACACATACATAACTTCGATGTAGCCTTGAGGTACTTGAGAATCTATTTGACTACCTCCCAGTGTTGCTTTCCTGGGTTAGAGAGAAAACAACTCACTACACTCACTGCGTGAGTAATATCTGGCCTGGTACATACCATAGCATACATTATGCTTTCAACTGTTGAAAAATATGGTATCGATGACATCTATTCTATCTATTTCTTGGATGAGGGGCACGAACTCTTGCGCAATTTGAAGTGGTGTGCTAGCAGAATGCTAACAGGTTTGGCTTTCTGTATATCGAATCTTCTGATTATTCGTTCAATATAACTCTCATGTAAAAACCACAACCTTTTATTCTGTTTGTCTCGAACTATTTGCATTCCCAAAATCTTTTGAGATGGTCTTAAGCCTTTCATGTCGAAAGACTTAGAGAGTTCCTTCTTCATCTAGCTGATCTTCACTGTATCTTGTCC
Organism: Zanthoxylum bungeanum; assembly: GCA_019454045.1. NCBI lineage: Eukaryota > Viridiplantae > Streptophyta > Magnoliopsida > Sapindales > Rutaceae > Zanthoxylum > Zanthoxylum bungeanum. The sequence goes on from SKCR01030503.1 coordinate 216,736, forward strand.
AACGATCAACATGTCATCATTTCCATCCGGAAACCTTTGAATGTAGATACACTGGTCTACTTCAGTGTAGCCTTGACTCACCATGATCGAGTCAAACTTCTTGTACCACTGCCTTGGTGCTTGCTTGAGGCCATACAAGCTCTTCTTCAGCTTGCAAACAAGCTTCTCTCTTCATGAAACCTTGAAACCTTCCAGTTGCTCCATGTAGATTTCTTCATTTATATCACCATGAAGAAATATTGTCTTAACATCTATCTGTTCAAGCTCTAAGTTCAAACTGGCTATCAATCCTAGGATAACTCGGATTGAAGTCATTTTTACAACTGGTAAATTTTTTTATCAAAGTAGATTCCCTTTTTCTATAGGAATCCTTTGAATACTAACTGAGCTTTGTGTTTCACCACATTTGCACTGCCATCTTTCTTTAGCTTGAACACCCATTTGTTCTCCAGTGCCTTCATGTCTTGCAACTCATAAGTATGATTCTTTTATAGAGATTTCATTTCATCCTGCATTGCGTGCAACCATTTTCCTTTGTCTTTATGATATATAGCTTCCTTGAAACTTTCTGGCTCCCTCTTATCAGTAAGCAGAATATAGTCAGATCCTGAATATCTGTTTGATGGAATCGGCGTAAATATTGAAGGTTCACTTGTTTTTGGAGGTCCGTCGTCATTAAGATTTGTGGATGATCTTGTAGCCTATGATGGAGTGAGTTGCAGCTCCCCTTGCTCAACACCAACTTCCTCCTCTAGTTCTGCTTTTGACATATCATGCACCTCATCATTATCTGTGGCCACTCGTGTTGGTGCTGAGGCTGTGTCTGGATTTGAATCGGTTTTGTCGGCACTAAAATTAGAAGATATCTTGGGATTTTCATTGTCTTCTATAGTCTAGTCTTGAAGAAACACTACATCTCTGCTTCTGATGACCTTTTTTTCCTTCGGGTCTGATAAGCGGTAAATATATCAATATTTTCCGTCCATTTGACTTAATATTTTGTATAGTTTCTTGAGTTTTGTAAATATTGTTGTGATATTTTATATCGTACCGCAAGTGTACGGTGTCAAGTTTTAGTATAAATGAGTTTAGAGTGTCGAACCCACAGGGATTGCGTTAACTCTTACTAAGTACTATAATTGATAATCCTAACTTTATTTAGACGATAATTAACAAAGATTTAATTAAATAAATAAATATAAAAATAATTTGATAGGAGTAACTTTTTTTTTTTTTGGAAAGTTACAAGTATATTCCAAAATAATGAAAATGTACAAATGTACAAGGGGCATTCCCCAGGAGAGTGCAAAAGCACAAACAAGAACCGAGGTTCCAAACTGTCAACCAGCCTAAGAGGCGTGAAATACAAGCCCAGAGCGGCTAAAAGCCGGAAAAGAAAACAAAAGTCCAAAATCGGACAAGCCTAAGCTATGAAAAGCAAAGCCCATTCGTTGGAGAACCGCCTGCAAGCAAAACCCAACGCAAAAGCCTAAAAATCTGGGCCCAAAACAATAAAGGCCGCAAAAAGCCCATAGACCAAACATGCTAGTCCAACCGAAGACAAGAAGCGCAGCTAGCGAGTCTCACATCGGCCATTAAGAGAGTAAAGCAAAAGATCCAAAACACTCAGCAAACGACCCACATCGATCAATGAGAGAGCAAGCCATCCCACAACAGAATCCATATCGCCCAATTCAGCTTGATATCACCGAAATCAACTCTGCCATATATCCCACATCGCCCATTGCAACAAGCCAACTCAACCCAGCTAGAGTCACCAAACTACAACCACTAAAATAACTGAAACAAATCAGCTAGCCCCAGTCAACTCAAGCTCAATGTCTGCCTGATTTCATCCCGGAAAATGATGATGTTATTCAAAAAACACAGCTTGCATCTAATAGTCCCCATGATCTCCTCTATGACCCCATCAACTGACATAGAACATTTATCAAAAACTCTCCTATTTCGCTCGTACCATACATAGTATACCAAAGCTACTAAAGATATTCTTGCCACCACTCCAAAAGGATCTTTTTTTTTCAATTTGACCATCGCCCAACGAATAAGATTCAACCAGCTCAAATGAGGCCATCTAATTAAGGTTTTAGAAGAAACATCTTGCCAAATAGTTGGAGTAAAATCACACTCAAAGAAAAGATGAGGGTGAGATTCAATACATGATGAGCAGGGAGCGCAGGTGGCATTTTGCACAACCCCAAATCTTAGTAATCTATCCATGGTATGAAGCCTTTCCATGGAAGCTAACCATAAGATGAAGGAATGACGTGGAATGTGGCCAGTGAACCAGAGCAAATGATGAATGGTGCTCGGACTTCTCTTGTATCCCAGCAAATCCCAAGCATTTCCAATTGAGAACTTACCCGTGGTATTTCCTATCCATACATAGCTGTCGTGCTGTTCAGAATCGGGATGAAAAATAATTGAGTCCCAAATCGCCTACAGAGCTGGAGGACTGTCCGGAAAACACCATTCCCCATTACAGATTATTTCTGCAACCTTTTCATTTGGGGGTAAACCCGTACCTGAAACTGAAGGTGTCACAAAGAGGTCCTATTGGAAGCCAATAATCCCTCCACAGAAAAATAGCCAGACCATCTCCTATTCAGGCCTGAAACATCCTTCTGCACCAATCCCGACTACGCAAGATTTTCTGCCAAATCCATGACGAGCCAGAAGTGGGTGTCACTTGCCAAAATGAGCGACCTTTAAGAATGTAATCATAAATCCAACGAGTCCAAATGGAAATTCTGGATCTTGATTTCACTTAGTTGTCTCCTAAGTATTTGTCATGCCAATTAATCTTTGTTCAGTTATATTGTTTATAAGTCAAGACTCCGATATTATCCACTCCCTCTCTCGAGCAACAGTGAAAATATCATAAACTACAGACTTCAATATCTCTATAAAAATCTAGTAGTTAACAACTCGTTACGCTTTGTGATTATATGTTAATGACTTCAAAGGAAATCCTAGGTCATATTCTCTAGATCTATTCAAAATCTCCTCTCTGGAATGATAGATTCTAGACATTCATCATCTTCAATTGTGACCAACAATCAAGAAGCATTAAACTCAAAAGAATATAAATAAATTAATAAAACTTCATAAAAAAATCGACAATCAATACAAGGTTCAAGCATAAGTTACATCATTCTCCAAAATTAAGGAGTTTAGTTCATGACAACAGATAAAAACAATAAGAACAAGGTCATGAATCTAATGGAAATCATTGGATTTCTAAAAAAGAAATAAGATGATAAAACCTGAATTGAATCTCTTCCTCTTCGGATGTCACCGCTTTTGTCTCCTCTTGTTTCTCTTCAATCCTCCTCCTTAGATCTCTCTAAAATATGTATTTCGTGTTTTGTGTTGTGTATTAGCCTCCTTCTTTTGAGTTGTGGATGAACTAATCTATTTATAATGGAGCCCTAGAGTCATTGGGTATCTTTAAAAACCCTAAAAATTGAAGTCTGGAACACGCGTACAGCGCGTGTCTTTGTTGTCCCGCAGTGTCACGGCGCCATTCTCTCGGGTTCTCGTTTGGGGCACTGGATTTGCTTGCAGGTGACGTGGCACCTAGGCATGGTGCTGCGGCGCCACAGTCTCGGCCTTTTGGCTGGGACACCATCTATTCACTGGCGCTGCGGCGCCAGGTCTTGGGTGCTGCGGCGCTAGTGATAAATTCTTCAATGTTGCTGTGCGCTGTTTCCTATGCTCCTGTACGTGTCCAATGCATCCGTATGGTCCCAAAACTCGTGCAAATGTCCCAAGATCCATGTATTAATGCTCCCTGCAAATAAAACATAAAATAAACTAAAAATACATGAAATGACTCGAAATATAACAAAATAATAGGCTAAGGATGCCGGAATAAGTGGGTATAAAACACACTTATCAAACACCCCCAAACTTAAGATTTTGCTAGTCCCGAGCAAAAGACAAAAATAAAAACTAAATTCAAATTAACAAATAAAAATTACTAAATTAACTAAGCCATTTTCGTAGGGATCACGATTGCATTTAGCGTATGCAACAAGCCTTTAAACCCCTAGGCGGCCCTAGTGGACGAGTTATAGTCTCGTGAGGGCTTACAGCGACGACACCCACAAACGTCATTCACACATAATCAGGCAAAAAATATACAAATAAAAAAAGCATAGTCCTGATAGTTACGCATAAGATTATCCTCAAAGAAAGCTTATAAATGAAATCAGAAAACCTTCAAAGTACGCAATACGACTCAAATCAAAATTCTTGTGTAAATCATATAAGCTAGACTCACAGTGTGTGTGTAAAGGTTCATTCACAACTTGATTCATAAGTAAGCAAACTTAATGATTTTGTTTAAAAATTGAGATCGATGGGTCAAACCAACCTAGATGTCTCAAGTATGCTCTGTAATTGCTTTATTTTGTGCTCAATATGGTATGATTTTTCTTTTCTTTTTTTGTCTCTTTTTACTTCCATTTTGAAATTTTTCTTTTCTTTTTTTTTCAACTCACCTACCCTTTAAGGTAGCATTTCTCCTCATGGTGGTCCTAATACTCGCCCATGGGTAGTTTCACGCTTATCAGTTATAGGTGATTTATTTTTTTTCTTTAGAGATTTTTTTTTCTTTTATTTCTATCCATACCATACATCATAACACTATCAAATCAAGATAGATATCTAAGCAAACGGTCATTCATCGACATGTAATTTGATCAACTAGTTACATTGTCAACTACTTAAGTTTTCATTGCTAAAAACCTATAATTGAGTGCTTACAAGTCAAACATATATCAACTACTCAAGGCATCAGATAAAAGTAATTTGGGCACTTATCGTTTCTAAAATTTCACCCATAAACAAACAGCATCATCATAGGATTTATGTTTTACTATCAAAAACTAAAATAAGAAATTTTTATTTTTTTTATAAGTAAATAACAAGTAAACAACATGCACACACCCCCAAACTTAAAACTTCCATTGTCCTCAATGTAAGATAAAAAATAAAGAACAAGAGTGAGGAAGAACACTACCGTGCATGGAGTTGATCAGGCTCTTACTGGTTAGAATTTGGTTGCGCGGGCGTTGTGTGTTTCGTGCTACCTGCATAAATAACATGTAAATTAATAAATAGCACACAATGAAAATAAAAATTAAAAATAAAGAAAAATAATAATAAAATAAATGCAAGGGTTGCCTCCCCGCTAGCGTTAAGTTTAACGTCTTCAGCCAGACGCAACCACCCAAATGGTGGTCATGGTAGCTTCTTCTTTTGTATCCAATGGCTGCTTTGACATGAAAAAGATAGCTTGGCAACTGTGGCAGTTTATCCAAATACCCACTGCTGTTGCTTGGTCATGGAGGAAGTAATCTGCCCAATCTGTGTTTCTAAGGACTTCATTGTTGCCCCGATACTTTCCATGTGTGTCTCTATATTGTCTAGCCTTGACTCATTCTTCTCAAACCTCGCTGAAGTATTAGCAACAAACTCGCTCATGAAATCTTCTAAGGAAGATTTCTGCTAAGCTCTTTCGTAGTCAAAACCAGATGAAGGCTGCAAGGTATTCTCTGTGTTAGCATATGACAGGTTTGGATGATAACGGTTAGGCACATGATTTCCTCTATAGTTGTTGAAATTCCGATTGTTCACATATTGGATTTGCTCAAAGTTCGGGTTTCCTTCCAATAACAGCCTATTTGTAGCTTCCGCTGATTCAATAGATGGTACTCGTGGATTTGTCAAGGTTGCTACTTGAGTAGATAAGGTGGAAATCTGAGCTGTAAGTGCCACAAGAGGGTCCACTTCATATATTCCAACCACTTTGGTCACCGTAGCGCGTTCACTTGGCCATTGAAAATAGTTAATGGCCATTTCTTCAAATAGAGTGTAGGCATCCTCAGCTGATTTCTTAAATAGAGCTCCCCCAGCTGCTGCATCAACCACAGTCTTATTTGAACCATTCAGCCCATTATAGAACAACTGAATATGGACCCAGTCTGCATAATCATGTTCTGGGCATCTTCGTAGTAAATCCTTAAAGCGCTCTCATGCTTCATATAGAGTCTCAGTCTCAGTCTCCAGCTGTTTAAATATACTAATTTCTACCCTCAGCTGAGCTGATTTAACTGGTGGAAAGAACCTCTCAAGAAATTTCGTGGCCATATCTTGCCATGTCATGATACTCCTCATTTGTATTGATTGAAGCCAATTGCATGCTTTATCCCGTAAAGAGAATGAGAATAAGCATAGTCTGGTGGCCTTTTTACTCACGCCATTCATCTTTATAGTATCTGCGATCTCCAGGAACATCCTTAAATGCAAGTTGGGATCTTCTACAGCCGAACCCCCAAATTGATTTCTTTGTACCATGTTGATCAATGCAGGTTTTAGCTCGAAATTATTGGCGTTAATTGGTTGATGGGAAATCCCATAATAGGTATCATCAATGATTGGCTTGAAGTGATCTCTGATTGCCACCTGACGTGGGTTGTTTTCTCTGTTTTCAGCTGTCATTGCTTCTTTTTCAATTTTTATTTCTTTTCTTAGTCTCCTCGTTGTTCTTTCTATTTCAGGATCAAACAGGAGTGAGTCGAGACTTGTGGATTTTCGCATTCACTGCAGCACCAAAAGAAAAAGAAAAAGAAATCAATAAACCAAATAAAAACAAAATAAATAAATACAAAATAAAAATAAACTAAAGATAAAAGATAAAAATCTAAATTAAAGCTAAGATTACTTGGTAATAGTATTAATGTGAATTAAACAAACAATCCCCGGGAAAGGCGCCAAAAACTTGTTGTGATATTTTATATCGTACCGCAAGTGTACGATGTCAAGTTTTAGTATAAATGAGTTTAGAGTGTCGAACCCACAGGGATTGCGTTAACTCGCACTAAGTACTACAATTGATAATCCTAACTTTATTTAAACGATAATTAACAAAGATTTAAATAAATAAATAAATAAATATAAAAATAATTTGATAGGAGGAACTAATACGATAGAGATTCTGGATCCTGATTTCACCTAGTTGTCTCTTAAGTATTTTTCATGCCAATTATTTCTTGTTCAGTTATATTGTTTATAAGTCAAGACTCTGATATTATCCACACCCTCTCTCGAGCAACAGTGAAAATATCATCAACTACAGACTTCGATATCTCTATAAAAATCTAGTAGTTAACAACTCGTTACGCTTTGTGATTCTATGTTAACGAATTCAAAGGAACTACATATTATCTCGAACTCTATAAAATCCTAGGTCATATTCTCTAGATCATTCAAAATCTCCTCTCTCGAGTGATAGATTTTAAACATTCATCATCTTCAATTGTGGCCAACAATCAAGAAGCATTAAACTCAAAATAATATAAATAAATTAATAAAATTTCATAACAAAATCGACAATCAATACAAGGTTCAAGCATCAGTTACACCATTCTCCAAAATTAAGGAGTTTAGTTCATGACAATAGATAAAAACAATAAGAACAAGGTCATGAATCTAATGGAAATCATTAGAGTTCTAAGAAAGAAATAAGATGATAAACCCCGAATTGAATCTTTTCCTTTTCGGATGTCACCGCTTTTGTCTCTTCTTGTTGCTCTTCAATCCTCCTCCTTTGATCTCTCTAAAATATGTATTTCGTGTTTTTTGCTGTGTATTAGCCTCATCCTTTTGAGTTGTGGACGAACTAATCTATTTATAATGGAGCCCTGGAGTCATTGGGTATCTTTAAATACCCTAAAAATTGAAGTCTGGAACACGCGTAGAGCGCGTGTCTTTGTTATCCCGCAGCGCCGCGGTGCTAATCAATTGGCGCTGCGGCGCCATTCTCTCGGGTTATTGTATGAGGCGTTGGATTTGCTTGCAGGCGCCGTGGCGCCTAGGCATGGTGCTGCGACGCCACAGTCTCGGCATTTTGGTTGGGACACCATCTGCTTACTGGCACTGCGGCGCCAGGTCTTGGGTGATGTGGCGCCGGTGATAAATTCTTCACTGGTGCTGGGTGCCGTTTGCTATGCTCTCGTACGTGTCCAATGCATCCGTACGGTCCCAAAACTCGTGCAAATGTCCCAAGATCCATGTATTAATGCTCCATGCAAATAAAACATAAAATAAACTAAAAATACATTAAATGACTCAAAATATTACAAAATAATAGGTTAAGGATGCCGGAATAAGTGGGTATAAAACACACTTATCAAATATTTTGATGTGTTTTGTGTTATTTTATAGATAAATAAAATAACAGGACTATCTGGAGTCAATTCGGGGCCAAAATAGTGAACAACGGTGAAAAATGGCAAAAATATAAATTTCCTGCTAAAATGCGCCGTTTGCTAAAATATGTCGTGCTAAAATATGTCGTCTGCTAACGTGCACCGGAGACGGCTAAGCTGGACACGTGGACCAATCAGAGAAGTTTTGCTATCATGCGCCATTGCTAATATGCGTCTGTCACGTGTCAACATCACAGCAAATCATGCTAATATACGCCGGACACGTGTCACCATCACATGCTGCCGACACTCATCATTGAAACACGTCATTGCTGATGTCTTGCTGATGTAAGCATCGCGACGCAAACAGCCTTACGCATCGCAACGCCAAGCCAATAATTGAGATAATAATTCTCGCGAAGCCAGAGCCACGTGTCTTCAATCAACAGCGCGTCGTGACGCGCAATATTCCACGCATCGCAACGCGTGAGGTAAAATTTTGCCTATAAATTGAGGCCGAATTTCATTTGTAAAATCATACTTTCTTCTGAGGAATTCCTTAAGAATACTAAGAAGATTGTATCTTGCTTGTTTATTTACAGCTTTCTGTAATTAATTTTATTTACTTTTCGCAATGGAACTTTCTTTTCTTTACTTTTCAGTCTTTTACTATTCAGCATGAGTAGGTAACTCTCTTCTGCTGTGGTGAAATGTAAGCTTTTATTACTAATATTTAGATTAATCTCCCTTAATTATAATATATAAACTATTTAAAATCTGACTTAATGGGATACCGCCTTTATGGTCGGTTGGACTTAATCTTAAAATTGGTTTTAACCTGACTAAACATTGATACCGCATGTATGGTCGGTTGGAATTAATTATAAATTTGACTTAATCAGTATACCGCCTAAATGGTTAGTTGGTACTATCACGTAAAGTTTATATATTATAATAAGGGAGATATCTGAAATAGAAGTAATAAAAGTGGATCATCTAACCCCCAGTATTTTCTTTTATTGTATTTTTACCTTTTTAATTTTCAAGATTTTACTTTATGTCATTTATTTTATTTAAGCTTTTACAAGCCTTAGATATGTGTCGTAACTAAATCTGTTATCTGGGGTTGTGATCAATTCCAATATCACGGTTTATAAGGGGTTATTTTATAGTTTGCGTAAAATAAAGATTTATTTATTAACTCTTAAGCTTAATGCTTCTTGTTAACTGGCTATTAATAAGATTGATGTGGTAAACTTAAAATAAACTTGACAAAGGAATTTTAGGTTTCAGCCTTAGCCCACGATCTTCCTTGAGGATAGATAACTCTTTAATAGATTTCCTTACATGATAGACATATACCTGTCGGGCGGGGGTAGCCACAATTGGAACTTAATCTTAAAGAATTCAGGTAACTTGGTTGACATAGACATATGATTAATTGGGTTACACTGGGTATTTGCATCTGACCATCGACAGAGGCTTTTGTATAATTTCGTGTTCCAGGTTAGTAAACCAATATATTACACAAACATAAGATAACCATTTCATCTTTAAAAGATATTGAAAGGATTAACAACCCTGGATAGTTTAATAATATTGAATTTTCATTTAATTTACTTATTTTAAGTTTAAAGTCACTATACAATCAAACAACCAATCTATTAGGTACTCGTAAGCATTTAACGTCATAAATTAATAGCTAAAGTATCAAGTCCCTGTGAGATCGATACATTTATACTACTTGAACGATACGTGCGCTTGTGTTATACGCGTGTGGTTACGCCGGTAAAGTTTTTGGTGCCATTGTCGGGGACTTATTTATCTTTCACTATTAGTTTTGATGTTAGATACATTTACTTGTATCTAATTTCTTTTTACTTATTTTTGTTCAGGTTCTCAGACACTACATGAGACTAACCAGAAGCTTTGAAATCCCTCCGCTTGACCCATTAATTGAAAGAACCATCAGACAGTTGAGAAGGGAAATGCGAGAAGGCCAAGAAGCACTAATCAACATGGAACCTGAACCTTTGGAGGTTGCACCACCAATTCCCATTCGAGATAGAACTATTCAGGTGGTTGACGGCTTCATTTCATGTATTGTAATTCCTTATTTACCAGTAAATGTGTGTGACATCAAAACATGCATTCATATGATACAGCAGTCAGTTCAGTTTGGGGGGAATGCAACTAAAGAATCTAATGCCCACATCAACAACTTCCTGGAAATTTGCGGCACTTTCAATTACAACCGAGCAGCTAAAGAAGCAATGAGACTGTGTGTTTTCCCATATTCCTTGAAAGACAGAGCTAAGGCTTGGCTACATTCACTACCAGCAGGTTCTATCACAACTTGGAACACTCTAGCTACCAAATTCCTTGCAAAATATTTTCCATCAGCCACAACTGCAAAGCTAAGGAATGACATCACATCCTTTGTATAACATGACTCAGAGTCCCTCTGCGAAGCTTGGGAAAGATACAAGGATTTGCTCCGGAAATGTCCTCACCATGAGATTGCAAATGGATACAAGTCCAAACCTTCTATAATGGACTTTCTGGAATAATGAGAACCACAATTGATGCTGCTGCTGCAGGAGCTTTAATGACAAAAGGAGAAGATCAGGCCTGAGATTTAATTGAAGAAATGGCCAACAACAATTCTTTGTGGCCAACAGAAAAGAGCATGATCCAACGAATCGCAAGAATCTATGAATTTGGAGCCAACACAGCAGTGAATGCCAAGCTCGATCAGATATGCAAATTCATGGAAACCCTAAGCACGCAAAGTAATATTTGATCCCCAAGTTCACCATATGGAGGAGCACCAGAATCAGAATCATTCAACCAACATGATGAGATGGTGAATTATGTCAACAATTTCAACCGACATGGAAACAATCTATATTCCAACACCTACAACCCAGGTTGGAGGAATCACCCTAATTTCGCATGGAGCAACAATTCAGGGCAAATGAACAATCCACCATCCGGATTCCAACAGTAGAATAAAGTCCAGGAGCATGAAAAAGAACCAGGAATAACGGAAGTGCTAGCTCAGTTAAAAAAATGATGTTATGTTTCAAAGCCAATCAGCTTCTATAAAGGCACTGGAAAATCAAATTGGACAACTGGCCAATGCTCAGAGTTACAGACCGCCACGTAACCTTCCTAGCAACATATAACCAAATCCAAGGAACCGAGGGAATGAGCAATGTCAAGCCATTACATTGAAATGCAGTACTAAAATCAACAAAGATGTTGGAATCAAGACATCAATTGAGGAAGTTCCAAAAGAAGCAGTTCCACAGATGGAGGAAAAAGAAGCAAATGAGAAAGATCGAGAAAGACTCACTCCACCTCCATATTTTCCACAGCGACTCCAGAAAAGTAAATTGGACAAGAAGTTTGCTCGATTCTTAGAGGTCTTCAAAAAGCTGCATATCAACATTCCATTTACAGAAGCGTTGGAAGAAATGCCCAGCTATGTCAAATTCATGAAAGATATTCTTTCACGAAAATGGAGTTTGGGAGATTACTAGACAGTAGCATTGACAGAAGAATACAGCGCCATCATTCATGTTGGACAATTATGACTCATAGCGTCACTATTTGTACAGATCATGGTGTTGTTGTACAAATTAACTATGTGACAAAGGAGATTGCACTCTTATCATTTGTGATTAGATCACCTAGATGTATAAATGATGAGAGGTCCCTATGATTTGTTCCTGGACGGAGAATGATATGAGACAGTATCAATCCACGAAAGATAAATCATTAAATATCCCTAGTCAGAGCTTTGTCGAGATTGGACATCGATAAATGCGTAAAAGACTAGTATTACACGTGTGCGCGTTGTGAGGGCACAACAGCATAGTTCTCATATATTTGGGTATAGGATACTCATGCAAGTGTAATAGGAGGTTGTGTTTTACTGATTGTACGGGAAACAGCTTCGCTCTGGATAAGACCCTCTCGAAATTCCATTGGTAGTATGACTATGTGTCTATGGAAGTCCGAAATCAGGGTAGATGTATTTGGTCTTAACCTGAGACTTGCACCGCTAATACTTGCGACAATCAATATACTTTGGATGAGATCGTCCAGGGCTTTAACAGGTTCTGTGTACGCCAATACTGGATATATTGAGAATCGTAGTGTGTTGGGTGTGATGTCAAGACGGAAGTGTCACTCCAGTCATATGGAGATGATGGTCACGTAGGATACGTGATTGGTTCTCTTAAATGCTACAGCTATCGGGATAAAATGACAAGGTCAGATTTATCCGATTATAGAGACTAGTCACCAGACATCCGACATGTGCTTCATACGGGGCAGACACAATTCCAGCCACAGGCCTAGCACGTGATCATCCGATACTGGACAAAAATACGCAATACTACGTATACTACGCCTGATACAGATAATTTATTCATGTAAGGATATTTCCGGAGAATTGGGAAGGCATGGCGTTTTGCTAGAGGCCAACCTTTTCTTGTAAATCGGTATAAACGTAGTATGAGGTACTTACGTCTTCGGATAGTCCGACGACCGAATTTACTGCCAAAATATCCGGGGATCTCAGGGGTCGCTTCCCAAAGATTCATTGATGACGTCTGACTCGCACTCTAAATTAATCTGGGATTAATTAGAAGAGAGAGAAAATTAATCTGGGATTAATTGCGGAGATATTTTATCTGGGATAAAATATCCATTAAAGAGAGATAACGATTAATTTAGAATTAATCGATTAATTAATATATTTGATATATTAAACGAAATTGGATTTTGACGCGGAATTAAAATTAGATTTTAATTCGGGCGAACGAGTTAATTTAGAATTAATTCGTTAGCGTCGTGAATAGTGATTTCGCTAGGCGTAATCATTTAATTACGACGCAACAGAAAATTCGTTAATTTGAAATTAGCGAACCCGAGCTCGGGATTATTTGCGAGCGCATTCGCATTTCGAATTCGAGTGCGGCACGCAAGTCAAATCAAGCATCAAATCGCTAGTCGCATCAAGCGTCAAATCATTAGTCACTTTGAGTGATGTGACTTGACAACTTGATGGATTGAGTGATAGAAGTGGTTGGTGCCATTATTATTTGACTTTTTGAAAGGCAAATGCACATGAAATGAATGTGAAATTCAAATGTGTGTATAAGATACACAAATTTGGAATCAAACCAACTAACTCTCTCTATTCTCTTCATCTTTCTTCACGCCCTTGGGGCTGAAAATTACTGGTTTGCTGTTCTTGAAACCGTGAGTAGTGAGGGAAGCAAGAGTTGGATTTTGTGGAAAAATCACAAGTGCTAGCACACTTACGAGACATGCGAAGGTGATAGGGAAGTCCACCCATGAGCCGGGAACCATTCGACGAAGCTTGGAGCTTGTTCGAGGAGCTCAAAAATAGAAAATGGAGGGCTGCATATCTGCCACTGCCGAACCAGTCCACTGTCGAGCAAAATCAGATTTTGTTGCCTCAGCGTCGCTCAACCGATCAATGTAAGTATTCCGCAACTTCTTCGATTTGTATTCGCACATTATTCATGCTTATTATTGATCTTGGGACCTTAATAGAAACCAACAATGGCATTTAGAGCAAGGTTTGAGCATGAAAAAGTTTAGGGCTTAAAATTTAGGCAAAATGTTTTCAAGCATGATTTGGTTGATTTGGATGATTGAGTATGCTTAAAACATGTTTAATTGATGTTTGATTTGATCAATTTCAAGAAAATTGATTTGGAATAATTTTCCCTAAAATTGGATGTGTTGGCCGAATGGTTGGTGATCCTATATGTCTTGGTGATTTTGATTTTTGATTCATTAGATGTGTTGGAAATCATTAGGGAATGTTTATTTAATGTTGATTTGATTCAATTGGATTGGATTTGTAATTTGGCATAATACCCTAATGCCCGAGTTAGAGTTAAAGCCCTAAGTATGTTGGTGATTTTTTGTTTCGTTGTTCATTGGATGACTTGAAACGATTGAGGAATGAGATTTAATTTCGATTGCGGAATTAATTGGATTGAATTCGAATCGGACACAAAAATCCCCTCCATTGCCGAGAATGATAAGCATGTTTGGGTTTGATTTTAATCAAAATGTGTTGGACATGTAATGATGAAAATGAGCATGATTAATTCTGTATATTGATGTTTTAGAAATGTTAATTTGGGTAATTAATCATGTTATACACTTTGGTAATTAAATTGGGAATTTGGAATTTTATGATTTAATTATTTTGGGCCTATTTTGTGAAATTGGGCTTAAGTGTTGTAATTGGGCTTGTTGTACAAAGTTGGGTTTAGGCCAAATGGATTGGATCCAGTTGGGCCCAAAACCGCATCTATAAAGCCCAAATGCGACTTAATGGACCTTTAAAGTTTAATTGGGCCTAATGGGCCTAAATTGATTTCTGGGCTTATGGGGTAACTCCCGGATTGGATTTTGGTTATTCGGTTTGACCCGAGTTGACCAAAAGTCCACGCCTCAAGAAATTAATTAAAAGCCCATTGGACTTTAATTAAATTGACGTTGGACGTTAATCGGGCTTCGAGACCCGTAACGATTAAATTAGAATTTAAGTCGTAAAGGTTCGTAATTAAAGTGTAGTGTTTAATTTGGAATTAAATAAGCGAATTAGAATTGAATGCATATTAAATTGGATTTAATGATATAGTTTAATTTAATTCGAGAATTCGTACTTTGAGTACTTATTCGCAAAACGAGTTCGACTCGAACAAAATCAAATCGTTGTTTGAACATTGGATGGTCACTAATTATCAGATTAATTAATTTGATTAGATTGATTGATAGCATGCTTGTGTGAATACATGGTTACGATGCATGAATAATGTATATCGGATGGATATTAGATGGGTGAGACAATTTTAGAAATTGTTGTAATAAATTTGATTTATTAATTGGACCTGCGTGTCCAGCCTATTACCTCTCTATTCTTTGTATTCTCTTCTCACATATTCCCCTCAATGTAAATGAGGTTTCTTTAGAAGTGTAGTGTAACGGGTAGAAGTAATACATGTGCTAGCGGGAGAGAGAAGGAGAGTTTGATCTAGGATCAATGTGTAAAGTATCCATCCGCATATCATTATTATTTTATTATACACGCTTTATTATGTGTTTAGAATGCATGTTTAAGGGTGTATGATGATGAGACCTTAACAAAGATAATAAATTGGTTGCCAATTTGCACTCGAAAAACCCTCAAACAATATTAAGCGTTTTTCCTTCCATTGAGTGATTCTCACTCAAGATCTGAGACTGGCATTGGCTTGTTGGCCAAAGTCAAGGCCTTTGTCCGTCGAGGATGTGTTTGAATCACGAGAGCTTTTTTCCATATTGGTGTCTTGTCCAAGTTGTGGTTTGTTGGCCAAAGTCAAGACCACTTCTTGTCCATCGACATTGATTACGAAGCTTTCCATGGTCAATGGGTCACGCTTGACTAGGATCACTAAGTTTGTTGTGCCAATGTCAAGGCTTAGTTGATTCAGAGGAAAAAGGTTAGGTAATACATTGGATGTATTGGCATATATAAGATATATGTTTCGGACTTGGATGTCCCCCTACCGGATCTAGGAATTGGATTGGATCCAATCGATCTTAGAGATCTACCTAGTTAATTATCATATAATTTGTTGGCCAAAGTCAAGATTGTGTGATATTTAACGGGATCCTAGCCCACTAGGAAACACGGTTTCCCGAGTACTCGACAGAGGGTTAGAGGCTCGCCGAAAAATAATGGGAGGCAAGAATTGAATTTGCAATATTCGTTTAATTACTTGTCATACGCGCTCAATCACAAATATCATTCGTCAAAGAAATTAAATGTTAGTTGGACTAATATTAAATGTTGTTTTAATTAACAGTTGGACTGTATTCAAACTATTCATTTATAGTTGATTTTATAATTGGATTATAGTAATCAATATAATTGATTTTAATCTATTAAATTATAGTTGATTAAATAGTTAGACTATTGTAATCATTATAATAAATACTACCTAAATCGTTGATTAAATAGTTGGACTATTAAAATCAAGATAAAATTGAAAGATTGACATTTAAAACATAATCCTGGGGAAAATGTATTTAAATGGTTTAATTTTCAAATTGGGAATAAATTTCAGGATGGTCCTGGAAAAATAATAAGTTACTTTATTTGATAAAATAACATATTATGCCTAAGCTCGGAGTTAAGCAAATAGTAGAGCATAATCTTTGGAAGATTTATGTGATGATAACTTTGTGCTTAATCCATTAAGCTTGTCGTAGTAGACTCCTTAATTTCTGAATCAGAACTAAGGATTAGATCATTAAAGTATGATACTGAAATTGAAGGATCTTCATAAATCTATACTCAGATTTTAGAAGTACTAATATTGCAATAGTAAACTCTTGGAGAGTTAATGACTATTCTCAATGAGATAAACTCAAAGTTTGCAATAAGGCAAGTAGCGCTAGTCGCACCTTACTTCGATATTCTAGAAACCCGAGGCTTGGCCAAAGGCTACCGGAATGTGGAAGGCTGGCAAAGGCAAAAATCATTATAATCTTCCGGGAAGATAAATGACATATCCCAAAATGTCTGCCTAAATGTGACAAACGGGATCACGGAAGCGTGACTGCCGTTTGGACAAAGCAGACATGAAGGAATTGAAGACGAGCAAGGCTTTGACTTCAAATATATTTGTCAACGATATGTTCTTTACTAGTATTAAAATTAGATTTTAAATACTTAGTGTGATACATAAATATATGTATTGATGTTCAGAATCTGTTTTGAACAGGATACTGACTTCAATCGAGATTTATCTGCGATTTGAAAACGGGACGAAAGTCGCTGTTTTAACCTCAGAAACCTAAGTTTAGGAACTACCTTCAGGTGTGTACCTAAGTTTGGAATCTGTTATAATGTAACTAGTTTGACTAGATACATTATCTCTATATCAGTGTATAACCCGTTGCGGTGTACCTTTATATTCTAGAACACTAAAGTGTTTTATTATATAAAAATGATATTGAGATAAACACATTAGATGTGAATGACAGAATTTATATTTTGAATATAAATAATACCTCAAACATATAAAATGACAAACAAATAGCTCAAACTGATTTGATCAGAAGAAACATATTGTGGCATTGTTGTTTGGGACACAATTAAACAAGAATCGTATATCCACACTTTTGAAGAGTGGGTACTCGGACTGATTTGATTCTATTCAAATAAAGTCTACGAATCTAGTTTATTGGGCAAAGTGCCTAAAACACTATTTACTTGGTAAAAGTGCAAAAGCCACCGATCTGTTAGCCCTAGTTCATAGTGAAGCAAGTGGGCCCATGTCTAGCTAGGCTAGGGGTGCATATGAATATTTCGTGACCTTTACGGATGTGGCATCGCGTTATGGTTATGTGTTTCTTTTGAAGAACACAAATCGAAAACTTTTATAGTTTCGACACGAAATAGACAAACAGATCAGCTATAGTATTAAACCATCACGGTAAGACCGTAATGGAAAATACTTAAGCAATAAGTTTCTAATATACTTGAAAGAGTATAGTATTCTTTCAAATGAGGACTCCTCCCAGAACACGTCAGTTTGACAGTGTCCGAACAGAGTAACCAAATTTTGTTGGACATAATAAGGTTAATCATAAGTCACTCTGAGCTACCATTTCCTTCAACGGATACACATAAACAGTGTAGAACTTATTTAAAATAAGGTTCCATAAAATCTGTTTGACAGATTTCATATTAGATATGAACAGGAAAGAAACCGGGTTTCTCATTCTGATAATTGGGAATGCTAGGCATATGTTTGGGTGATACCAAACTAAAAACCAAATTGGATAAGTGCCAATTGTAGGTTATCCTAGGGATACCATAAGTATTGTACTATATACACCTCACAAGTGAACAATTAGATTGTTGCTCACCTGCGGTTTTCCTAAGAGGAATACCGATATGCAGTGGTAAGTGGGAGGATAGTAAAACTCGATGAAAATCGGAGTAATACTATTCCAGGCACCGATTCCTAATGGAACATATATAGTTCATCAAGGATGAAACTATAACATTAATCTTCAAATACACAAGAACCGCGTATGTCGGAGAGAGTCAGAAAACAACCTGGGGTATGGGTTTTTGATCTCACCTCGTAAAGATGTCTATCTTTTGAGGTATACCAACTGACTACGTATGAGGTAGTGATACAAGGTATCGACTCCCTAATATGACAAAGTGTCATGAATCCGAAATGGATCCATGTATATCAACAGGTTTGGATACTAGTTGATGTACCGCAAGGCATTGTGCCTATTGGTACTATATAAGTCTTCATGGAAGACGTACATGGAAGGCAACATACCAACGTATATATAGCTAGGCTTTTAGCGGAAAGGTATCGTTATCAACATTGTGTTGATTACGATTCAACCTTTTACCTGTTGCCACGGTAAATCCATTTGGACAATGCTTGCTAATGCTGCATGTTTCATTTATGAAATATGTCAGCTATACGAAAATCGCTTTCCTGAAAAGGAAACCTTTTGGAGGATGTTTACAACATCTTGACGGTTTTGTCGTACCAAAACTAGCAAACAAGGTTTGCGGGTTATTCGATCCATGTTTGGATTGAAGCAAGCATAGGTTCTTGGAATTATCATTTTGATGTAATCATAATGGTGTATGATTTAATTCAAAATGAAATTATTCTTGTGTATATAAGGAGGTTAGTGGGAGCACACTGACAGTGGATTTCCTATATAAAATAATGATAATATATGTCATTTCTTGGAAAAGAAATTCCCATAGTAAGCATCGGTGAAAGCTTGGCTTTCGAGAACACTCTCCGAGAAACTCGTACATTGAAAAATGTATGTGACCTGGTGTCTCATACGCTTTGAGCATATGGATTCATAAACAGGCCAATCCGAGTGATAGTCACTGGATTGATGTTAAGAACATCCGTTAGTATCTTAGAGAACTAAAGATGTTGTCTTAATCTGTGGAGAAGGAGAACTTGAAGTGACTGGGATCACTGTAGCAAGTTTCCTAAACCGATAAGACGACTATAAGTCGCAAAACAGTACTATAAAGTTTGAATAACGGTACAGTGAGCTGGAAATCTTCCTAGCAAGATATTGTTAAGAATAAACAACAAATGCGGGTTATTACTGCAGCTGAGGCGGCAATAGAAGCCCTCTGGGACGATATAAATCCTAATTAGATTAGGAATAGTTCTGTTAGCAGCTGAGCTAGGCGTCAGCACAGGCTAAAGAATTAATGGTGTCATCAACGATCCAGATACATTCTTCGATATTCATCTGATTCGTTCGGATCATACATCGTGGCGATGTGATGATCGAATAAATCGCATCAGACGAAAGCTTTTCTCAGCAATTTGAGCCAACCGTACATAGTTCGGGCATAAAATACTCGAGTGACTAGCTATAGGCCAAGTGGGAGATTTTTGGACAATTATGACCCATAGCGTCACTATTTGTACAGATCATGGTGTTGTTGTACAAATTAACTATGTGACAAAGGAGATTGCACTCTTATCATTTGTAATTAGATCACCTAGATGATAAATGATGAGAGGTCCCTATGATTTGTTCCTGGACGGAGAATGATATGAGACAGTATCAGTCCACGAAAGATAAATCATTAAATATCCCTAGTCAGAGCTTTGTCGAGATTGGACATCGATAAATGCGTAAAAGACTAGTATTACACGTGTGCGCGTTGTGAGGGCACAACGGCATAGTTCTCATATATTTGGGTATAGGATACTCATGCAAGTGTAATAGGAGGTTCTGTTTTACTGATTGTACGGGAAACAGCTTCGCTCTGGATAAGACCCTCTCGAAATTCCATTGGTAGTATGACTATGTGTCTATGGAAGTCCGAAATCAGGGTAGGTGTATTTGGTCTTAACTTGAGATTTGCACCGCTAATACTTGCGACAATCAATATACTTTGGTTGAGATCGTCCAGGGCTTTAACAGGTTCTGTGTACGCCAATACTGGATATATTGAGAATCGTAGTGTGTTGGGTGTGATGTCAAGACGGAAGTGTCACTCCAGTCATATGGAGATGATGGTCACGTAGGATACGGGACTGGTTTTCTTAAATGCTGCAGCTATCGGGATAAAATGACAAGGTCAGGTTTATCTGATTATAGAGACTAGTCACCAGACATCCGACATGTGCTTCGTACGGGGCATACACAATTCCAGCCCCAGGCCTAGCACGTGATCATCCGATACTGGACAGAAATACGCAATACTACGTATACTATGTCTGATACAGATCATTTATTCCTATAAGGATATTTCCGGAGAATTGGGAAGGCATGACGTTTTGCTAGAGGCCAACCTTGTCTTGTAAATCGGTATAAACGTAGTATGAGGTACTTACGTGTTCGGATAGTCCGACGATCGAATTTACTGCCAATATATCCGGGGATCTCAGGGGTCGCTTCCCAAAGATTCACCGATGACGTCTGACTCGCATTCTAAATTAATCTAGGATTAATTAGAAGAGAGAGAAAATTAATTTGGGATTAATTGCGGAGATATTTTATCTGGGATAAAATATCCATTAAAGAGAGATAACGATTAATTTGGAATTAATCGATTAATTAATATATTTGATATATTAAACGAAATTGGATTTTGACGCGGAATTAAAATTAGATTTTAATTCGGGCGAACGAGTTAATTTAGAATTAATTCGTTAGCGACGTGAATAGTGATTTCGCTAGGCGTAATCATTTAATTACGACGCAACGGAAAATTTGTTAATTTGAAATTAGCGAACCCGAGCTCGGGATTATTTGCGAGCGCATTCGCATTTCGAATTCGAGTGCGGCACGCAAGTCAAATCAAGCATCAAATCGCTAGTCGCATCAAGCGTCAAATCATTAGTCACTTTGAGTGATGTACTTGACAACTTGATGGATTGAGTGATGGAAGTGGTTGGTGCCATTATTATTTGACTTTTTGAAAGGCAAATGCACATGAAATGAATGTGAAATTCAAATGTGTGTATAAGATACACAAATTTGGAATCAAACAAACTAACTCTCTCTATTCTCTCATCTCTCTTCACGCCCTTGGGGCTGAAAATTACTGGTTTGCTGTTCTTGAAACCGTGAGCAGTGAGGGAAGCAAGAGTTGGATTTTGTGGCAAAATCACAAGTGCTAGCACCCTTACGAGACATGCGAAGGTGATAGGGAAGTCCACCCATGAGCCGGGAACCATTCGACGAAGCTTGGAGCTTGTTCGAGGAGCTCAAAAATAGAAAATGGAGGGCTGCATATCTGTCAGTGTGCCGAACCAGTCCACTGTCGAGCAAAATCAGATTTTGTTGGCCCGCGTCGCTCAACCGATCGATGTAAGTATTCTGCAACTTCTTCGATTTGTATTCGCACATTATTCATGCTTATTATTGATCTTGGGACCTTAATAGAAACCAACAATTCAGAGGAAACTTCCCCTAAAGTTGAAAGATCCTGTCAGTTTCAGCGTCCCATGCACCATTGGAGAAGATTACATCGGTAAAGCTTTGTGTGATTTAAGTGCTAGTGTTAATTTGATGTCTTTTTCGATTTATAGGAAACTGTAAATTGGAGAAGCAATATCCACCTTAGTTTCTCTATAACTTGCTGATAGAACACTCGCATTTCCAAGATGTGTAGTTGAAGATGTGCTGGTCAAAGTTGACAAACTCATTCTCCCAGCAGATTTCATCATTCTTGACATGGAGGAAGACAAATATGTATCTATCATCCTCGGGAGACCATTTTTTGCTACAGGTCGAACTGTTATTGATGTACAAAAATGAGAACTAACCATGAAAGTGCAGGACCAAGAAGTTACCTTCAATGTTTTCAAAGCCATGAAATTCCCGAGTGATGAAAATGAAGAGGATTCAGAATTAATGTTGTAGATAGTATCATCCAGGATACTGATGCACTACCACTTCCCACAGATAAACTTGAAGCTTGCATCACCAACATGACTGACAGCGAGCTAGATGCTGAAATTCTGGAATGTATCAACTATCTTGACAAACCATTTCGCTTCAAATCGACACCACAGGTGGAAAGTTTGAAACTACCGAAGAATGAGCGAATCAAGCCTTCGATTGAAGAACCACCACAGTTGGAACTGAAGTTACTTCTGAGCCATCTCAGGTATGCATTCTTAGGAAACTCTTCTGAATTACCTGTGATTATTTCTTATTCGCTAATATTGGAACATGAAGAAAAGCTGCTAAGAGTGTTACGAGAACACAAGAAAGCCATTGGCTGGACTATAGCAGACATTCGAGGCATTAGTCCATCATTTTGCATGCACAAGATTCTGATGAACGATGAGTACAAACCTACAGTGGAACATCAACAAAGACTAAATGCAATCATGAAGGAGGTCGTGAAGAAAGAAATTATGAAATGGTTGGATGCCGGCATCATTTACCCCATCTCTAACAGCACTTGGGTGAGTCCTATGCAGTATGTGCCAAAGAAATGAGGAATTACTGTAGTCACAAATGAAAAGAACGAGCTCATTCCAACAAGAATTGTGACTGGATGGAGAATATGCATGGACTACAGAAAGTTGAACAAAACAACAAGGAAAGAACATTTTTTGTTACCATTCATTGACCAGATGCTAGGCAGATTGGCGGGACATGAATTCTATTATTTTCTGGATGGATATTCGGGGTATAATCAGATTACCATTGGCACAGAAGATCAGGAGAATACCACTTTTACATATCCTTATGGCACTTTTACTTTTCGCAGGATGCCATTTGGACTATGTAATGCTCCTGCCACATTTCAATATTACATGATGGCCATCTTCTCAGACATGCTGGAACAAAGTATGGAGGTTTTCATGGATGATTTCTCTGTGTTTAGAGATTCTTTCGATCACTGCTTACAAAATCTGGAAAAGGTGTTACAAAGATGTGAAGATACCAATCTGGTACTCAACTAGGAGAAATTCCACTTCATTGTGCATGAAGGCATTATCCTGGGACATCGGATCTCACAAAAGGGAATCGAGGTAGACAAAGCAAAGATTGAGACAATTGAAAAACTACCTCCACCAACAACAGTCAAAGGGATTCTGAGTTTTCTCGGACATGCAAGCTTTTACAGGAGATTTATCAAAGACTTCTCAAAGATTGCTAAACCTCTGTGAAATCTTCTAGAGAATGATGTGCCTTTCAACTTCACCAAAGAATGCCACGAAGCTTTTGAAATCTTGAAACAGAAGCTGGTCTCTGCCCCTATCGTAGTAGCACCAGACTGGACTCTTCCGTTTGAGGTGATGTGCGATGCTAGTGATTTTGTTGTAGGTGTAATTTTGGGACAACGCAAAGCAAAAAATTTTCCATACCATTTACTACTCCAGCAGAAATCTAAATGAAGCTTAACTCAACTATACAACCACTGAAAATGAGTTGCTCGCGGTTGTTTTTGTTTTTGATAAATTTCGCTCGTATCTGCTGGGTCCCAAAGTGGTGGTCTACACAGATCATTCAGCAATCAAATATTTGATCGCGAAGAAAGATGTCAAACCCAGACTGATCTGTTGGGTGCTTCTAATGCAAGAATTTGACGTGGAGATCCGAGATAGGAAAATGGACAGAAAACCAAGTGGCAGATCACTTATCGAGGATTGAGAATGTAGAAATAGCTGGCAATTAACTGACAATCAAAGAAACTTTTCCGGATGAATAGTTGTTCACCATGAAACAACATGATGTCTCTTGGTATGCGGACTATGTAAACTAAATAGTATCAGGAAAATGGCCTTTGGAATGGACTCATCAGCAATGAAAGAAGTTCTTCAAAGAAGTCAAGCATTATGTCTGGGATTAGTCGTACATGTTCAAACATTATGTTGATCAATTACTGAGACGTTGTGTTCCACAAGAGGAGGTCAATAATGTCCTGTAGCATTGTCATTCATCACCATACGGCGGACACTTCAACGGAAATCAAACTGCTGCCAAAGTCCTACAGTCAGGTTTGTTCTGGCCCACTCTTTTTAAAGATGCTTACTTATTTGTTCTTCAATGTGATAGGTGCCAGAGAACAAGAAATATTTCGAAGAGAAATGAAGGACCTCTGCAAAACATTCTGGAAGTGGAGATATTTGATGTATGGGGGATTGATTTTATGGGACCCTTTGTTCCATCATTCGTAAACCTGTATATACTAGTTGCAGTAGACTACGTCTCCAAATGGGTTGAAGCAATTGCACTGCCATCAAACGATTCAAAAGTGGTGATAAAATTCCTTAAAAATAATATTTTCACTCACTTCGGAACACCTCGGACAATTATCACTGATGGAGGCACATATTTTTACAACAGATATTTTGATGCACTCTTATCAAAATACAGAGTTACTCATAAAGTTGCCACTGCCTACCATCCACAGTCAAATGGACAGGTTGAAGTTTCAAACAGGGAGACTAAAAGAATCCTGGAGAGAACCGTTGGATCAACAAGGAGGGATTGGTCTACAAAACTGGATGACGCATTATGGGCCTACCGGACAGCTTACAAGACACCCATTGGTATGTCCCCATATCGAATGATGTTTGGGAAAGCATTCCATCTGCTAGTGGAGCTTGAACACAAAGTGTACTGGGCACTGAAAAGTTAAATCTTGATCCACAGGCAGTAAGGGAAAATCGACTCCACCAACTCAACGAATTAGAAGAATTTCGCCTACAGGCTTATGAGAATGCCAGATTATACAAAGAAAATACCAAGAAATGGCATGGTCGAAAAATAGTGCAGACAACTGGAACCAAGGCAACATATGTTGTTATACAATTCAAGGTTGAAACTTTTCCCTAGAAAGTTGAAATCAAGGTGGTCAGGTCCATTTGTGATTACTCCGGTTTTACCATATGGACCTGTTGAGTTACCTGATCCCAACACCAACGAAACATTCAAAGTTAATAGTTAGCGTGTCAAGCACTACTAGGGAGAATCGTTTGAGCGACAAAAAGAAAGTGTCACACTTTTAGATCCAGCATAAACGTTCGGGCAGTCATGTCTAGGTGACGACGTTAAACTTAGCGCTAGCAGTGAGGCAACCCATGTAAATTATGTATATATTCAGATTTGGTGTGTTTTATTTTTGTGTGTTTAATTTGTGCAGGTTAAGTCACATTTCAGGATGGAAGACGTTCTCGCAAATCTTCACAAGCAATTTCCTTCTCTCCATCAAAACTCTATGATGAAAGTCTATAAAGCTCGCTTGGAACGAATGAGACTTCTGATGATCAAAGGTATTCCTAATGACATTCGTTGGATTATTGAAGCACATGTCCGATTGGCAGGTGAGTCCTCTGACTCTTTTATTTCATATTTGTCTGGTTTAGGAAGAACACTTATGCTAAAAAGAGAAGAGCTAAAAGAATGGGTGTTTGCTATAAATGCGCACGCATGACATGTAATACTCGTTGTCGTTCTTTAGGAATGATGTTTGATAACCGTGAAGATAAAATTAAATTCATTAGGGATGACTTGAGTAATGAGTCTTTGGATGACATATCTAAGACTCTTGAGATGCATTCCAGTGGATATGTGCATCATGCAATTCACATGTTATATACACAATTTCGAAAAGAAAGACAACAGTTAAGTCTCGGGAATCTGACTTTAAAAGACGTTGTTTGCCAATTTATAAGAAAATTGGATGGGAAGCTTGTCCCTGACGCATAGACGTCATTCAAACCGTTACTTCTTGTAAATATTATTTTCTCTTTGTATATATCTAATAATTGTGATTTTTTTTGTTATTTTCTTTTATTTTCTCCGACAAGATCCAGACTTTTTGACTTTCACGATATATTTCATTGTTTAACTAATAATTGTCATTTCGCAGGTACTAGTGCTATTATTACTCACCCTTTTTCAGGTGTTATAAATTCAACTCATCATTGCACTCTTGAAGGCATCCAGATTTGAGAAAGAACCATAAAAAATGGAAGCTACTTCAAGAAGACGAATTGTAAACATCTGTGTATTTTACAGTACTAGTGTGGGTTCTAAACCAGAGTTTGTAGCGGCAGCACAGGAATTGGGTCGAGTCATAGCTGAAAGGAATATGCACTTAGTATATGGCGGTGGCAATCTTGGACTAATGGGGATCGTTTCAAGGGCTGTACATGAAGGAATTAGTCAAGTTCTGGAAATCATCCAAAAACCTTTGGCGGAGGCGAATCTTATAAGACCATCAAACGGAGAGGAACTGATCGTGCCAGGTATTTCTGAAGGACTGGTTGAAATGATTAACCGTGCTGATGCATTTATTGCTTTGCTAGGTGGCTTGGACACGATGAGAGAAATTTTTACAGTACTATCTTGGGCGAACTTGAACATACACCAGAAACCGATTGGACTATTTAATGCTGATGGATTTTATGATTTTCTTTGTGTGTTTCTTGATGATGCCCGGAGAAATGGATTCGTGTCAAAACCTGTAAAAGAACTCCTCTTCACTGCCAGAACTGCCCAAGATTTAATTGACCAATTTTTAGCCTTTGAACCACAAATTGACCCTATCCTTTCAAAGATAATCTGGTCTGATAATGATCGTGGTAAGAAGCGTCGGATAAATCTGGATCTTAACCTTTAATTTTCATTTTAGATGTAGAATTTCAGCTAACCAGGTACTATCTTCCAAACTCTTCTTCTATTTTTAAGACATTAGGGACAATGTCTCATTTAGGTTTGGGGAGGGGAATAGTTGACTAGTATCTTATTTTTATTGTGTTGTTTTTATTTGATTTTTAGTCTAAAATTTTCACAAAAAAAAAATCAAAAAATTTATAAAAAATTATAAAAAAAAAATATTTTGTGTTTTTGTGTTTTTAATTTGATTAATTTGGTGAAATTGGTGTGAGATAGCTGTGTAAGGAATTTCCACTATTGAGACATATCTCAACCTATTTCGTAACAAGTTAACTTTTGTTTATTTCCTTTTGAATTATTTAATTTGTGAATTCTCCATAAAACCGATTAAAATGGATCTTCATATGCTCAGTTGACCGGTATTATCAACATGCATGGTAACATAAAGACAAGAGTTTTAATTGAAAAGTTTGTAATATTCAGTGCTCTAGTTTAATTGGATGAAGCATCTAAAAAAGCGATGGGATATAAAAAAAATCTGAGATCCGAGTAATTAAGTCTGTATGGGTGTTTTAACACCTAGTGCCCTAAAACCAACTGGTTTGGGAGTCAGTGACCCAAAGCTCGCTACATGGATCAAAGATGTTATAAAAATAAAAAGAGACATATGAAATCCGAGTAATTAAGTCCGTAGGGGTGTCTTAACACCTAATGCCCTAAAGCCAACTGGTTTGGGAGTCACTGGCCCAAAGCTCGCTACATGGATTGAAGATGTTGCTTTATTTATTTTTCACAAAAAAAAAACAAAAACAAAAACAAAAAAAAAAAAAATATTCCATTGCTAAAAAAGGTGTGAAGTCTCATATAATTTTAGGACAAAAATATTACTATCTTTTCAACTGCACTTATGAATATTGTGGGCACAATGAGTTAATTAATATTTTATTGGTTGTTTATATGGAGAATGATAAAAATAATCGGATAATTTACTTATTTGATAATTTAGAAAGAAAGAAAACAACTACTAACTTGGATAAGGAGTCTCACCAGTTTAGTCACTAACTTATTTATTCTCTTTTCTCTTGTCTTTTTGCTTTTGTGTGCATTAGTTTTATATTGACGTTTATGGGTATCGTTGTTGTAAGCCCTCACGAGACTACAACTCGTCCACTAGGGACATCTAGGGGTTTAAAGGTTTGTTGCATATGCTAAATGCAACCGTGATCCCTACGAAAGTGGCTTAGTTTAATGTTTATTTTATAGATGTTTATGTTTTGTTGTTTTGCTCGAGGACTAGCAAAATGTTAGGTTTGTGGGTGTGATAAGCAGTAAATATATCAATATTTATCGTCCCTTTGACTTAATATTTTGTATAGTTTTCTTGAGTTTGTGAATATTTTGATGTGTTTTGTGTTATTTTGTAGATAAATAAAATAACAGTACTCTCTAGAGGTAATTCAGGGCCAAAACAGTGAAAAACGGACAAAAGGGAAAAAATATAAATTTCCTGCTAAAATGCGCCGTTTGCTAAAATACGTCGTGCTAAAATACGCCGGAGACTACTAACATGCACCGGACACATGGACCAATCAGAGAATTTTTGCTATCATGCGCCATTGCTAACATGCGTCTGCCACATGTCAACATCACAGCAAATCATGCTAATAGACGTCAGACACGTGTCACCATCACATACTGCCGACACTCATCATTGAAACACGCCATTACTGACGTCAGCGTCGTGACGTAAATAGCCTTATGCGTCGCGACGCCAAGCCAATAATTGAGATAATAATTATGTCGATGCCACGTGTCACCATCTCGCAAAGCCAGCGCCACGTGTCTTCAATCAACGGCACGTCGCGACGCGTAATGTTCCATGCGTTGCGACGCATGAGGCAAAATTTTGGCTATAAATTGAGGCTGAATTTCATTTGTAAATCATACTTTCTTCTGAGGAATTCCTTAAGAATACTGAGAAGATTGTATCTTGCTTGTTTATTTACAGCTTTCTGTAATTAATTTTATTTACTTTTCGCAATAGCACTTTCCTTTCTTTACTTCTCAGTCTTTTACTATTCAGTATGAGTAGGTAACTCTCTTCTGTTGGGGTGAAAGATAAGCTTTTATTACTAATATTTAGATTAATCTCCCTTAATTATAATATATAAACTATTTAAAATCTGACTTAATGGGATACCGCCTTTATGGTCGGTTGGAATTAATCTTAAAATTGGTTTTAACCTGACTAAACATGGATACCGCCTGTATGGTCGGTTGGAATTAATTATAAATTTGACTTAATCAGGATACCGCCTAAATGGTCAGTTGGTAATATCACGTAAAGTTTATATATTATAATAAGGGAGATATCTAAAATAGAAGTAATAAAAGTGGATCATCTAACCCCCCAGTATTTTCTTTTATTGTATTTTTACCTTTTTAATTTTTAAGCTTTTACTTTATGTCATTTATTTTATTTAAGCTTTTACAAGCCTTAGATATGTGTCGTAACTAAACCTGTTATCTAGGGTTGTGATCAATTCCAATATCCCCAGTTTATAAGGGGTTATTTTATAGTTTGGGTAAAATAAAGGTTTATATATTAAGTCTTAAGCTTAATGCTTCTTGTTAACTGGCCATTAATAAGATTGATGTGGTAAACTTAAAATAAACTTGACAAATGAATTTTAGGTTTCAGCCTTAGACTTAATAGCCCACGATCTTCCTTGAGGATAGATAACCATTTAATAGATTTCCTTACAGGATTGACATATACCTGTCGGGCGGGGGTAGCCACAATTGGAACTTAATCTTAAAGAATTCAGGTAACTTGGTTGACATAGACATATGATTAATTGGGTTACACTGGGTATTTACATCTGACCATCGACAGAGGCTTTTGCATAATTTCGTGTTCCAGGTTAGTAAACCAATATATTACACAAACATAAACCACTTCATCTTAAAAGATATTGGAAGGATTCACAATCCTAGATAGTTTAATAATATTAAATTTTCATTTAATTTACTTTCGCGTTGTTTAATTTACTTGTTTTAAATTTAAAGTCACCATCCAATCAAACAACCAATCTATTAGGTACTCGTAAGCATGTAACGTCATAAATTAATAGCTAAGGTATATTAAGTCCTCGTGGGATCGATACATTTATACTACTTGAACGATACGTGCTCTTGCGTTATACGCGTGTGATTACGCCGGTCAGGGTCCCATAACCTTTATCCAAATTCCTCGTCTCCATAGCCTATGAAGATGCATGGAGTAGTCCTTGCATCGAGCTTTTGTCTAAGCTCATTGGATACGTGTGCAAAGGCTCAACAGCCGAATGTTCTAAGGTGAGAATATGAGGGATTCTTACCGGACCACACTTTCTCCGAAATCACAAAATTCAACGTTATAGATGGTGATATGTTGATCAGGTAGCAGGCGGTACAAACAATTTCTCCCCAGAATGGCTTTGGCATCTTAGCTATCCTGTTCATGCTTCTGACTTTCTCCATAATGGTGCGGTCCATTCTTTCAGCAACACCATTAAGATGTGGAGTGCGTGGAACAGTCCTTTCATGTCGAATATCGTAGCTTCCGCATTAGGCATCAAACTCCCTAGAAGTGTATTAGCCTTCATTATATGTGCGGAGGCACTTCAGTTTCTTCCTTGTTTCACGCTCTACCATGGCATGGAATATTTTGAAATAATCCAGGACCTGATCCTTTGTTTTTAGAAAATACACACATATTTTCCGAGAAGCATCGTCAATGAACGTCATAAAGTATTGGTTACCGCCAAGTGTATTAACCTCCAAGGGACCACAAATATCACAGTGTACCAGACTGAGCAATTCTGATCTTCTCGTATAAGAGAATTTAAAGGAGACTATATGTTACTTATCAAATAGATAGTGATTGCAAGAATTTAGAGCATCATTCTTGGAGACAATGACTAGATTATGTTTTATCAAGGTAGACCATAAATTCTCACTTATGTGACCGAGTCTCTGGTGCCACATATTTTGAGAAGCCACTTGTTCAACTACATTGAGGCTTTCTGCATATATCTTCACATTAGTCTTGTATAAAGTGCCACAAATATGTCCCCGAGCGACGGCCATGGCACCTTTTTATCATTCTCCATGTGTCATTACTAATGTGGCTAGCATAACCTTGTTTGTCAAAGGCTACCCTCGAGAGTAGATTGAGTCGAATTTCTTGAACATGTATCTCATCCTTCAGGGTTATTGTATACCATGCATTTGTCTGTATTTAAATATCACCAATTCCCACTATCTGAGAGAAACTGATATTTCCCATCATCACAGCTCCAAAGTCTCATGTTTTGTATGTTTTGAAGAAATCCATGTGAGGGTGATGTGGTATGATGCTGCAGTATCTACTACTCATTCAACATCTTGAATTACGGTGTGAAGACATGCTTCTTCTTGGATTGAGCAGATAATTACATCTTCCGAGGTAACTACTAGTGTCTCCCTATCATTGTTCTTCGGCTGAGAATTGCCTTGACTCTGCTCTCATTGCAGTTTTCGATAATTCTTCTTTAAGTGACCTTCTATGCCACAATGGTAGCACTTGTAGGTAGGCTTTCTTCCATCTGTGGATTTGCCTCTACTTTTACTTCTATTTATCCCTTTATATCGATTTTTATCTTGTTGTCTTTCTCGATTCACCGTGACAAGGGCTTGTGTCTCATCTGTGCCCACGTCTTTTCTTCTGGCCTCCTCATTTAACAGGGTATTTTTTACCATGGGCATGGTAAGTTTGTCTCATGGAGCCGAATTGCTGAGAGTAACCACCAATGTTTCCTAGCTATCAAGAAGAGAACTGAGTAGTAAAAGGACTTGAACTTCATCTCTCAGTTGCATGTCTATTGCAGTCAACTGGTTCACCTGGCTTTGGAACTCATTGGTGTGTTCTACAATGGAAGTTCCACTCCGTAGTTTCAGGTTCACCAAACGCCTCATTATTATGACTTTATTCCGAGTTGTCTTGGCCTAGAATATGTCTTCCAATTTTACCAATATTTCGTAAGCACTTGTATCATGTGCTACTTGGTAGAAGACACTATGGCCGATCCACTGCCTAATCTGACCCAAAGTTTTGTTATTGAGTTTATCCCAATCATACTATTTAACAGATTCCGATCTCACTCCTTTCATCTCGATAATATCGAAAAGATCCTTGCAGTGTAAAAAATCTATCATCTGAGGCCTCTAGAGAGAGTAATTGGTTGATGTCAGCTTGATCATTGTATCATAAGAGGAATCTTCCATTTCTATTTTAAATTTAAGATTAAAATGAAAATGAGACAAAATCGGGATATAGTTTTACAAATCAAAGGTCATCGTTGCGTCCGAAATGGTCGAAAATGATGGATTAGACATGTTTTTTGTCCAAATCCGACTCAGGGACCAATTTGTAAATTTCTAAACTTTCTAGGGCTAAAATATAAATTTCAATGACTTCAAGGGGCTCAATGAAATTTACTAGGGATGCAGACGTGTCTGACACGTGGCCGCTGACGTGGCAAAAGTGGGACTGGATGCTGACATGGCTGATGATGTGGCGCTGACGAGGGGCTAACATGGTCGTCTTCAACCTCCAGCAGGCGTGTGGGCGCGTGAGCAGTTCCTTCACCAGAGCGTGCAGGCGCGTGAAGCTTCCCTGTATCTCTGTACGATCGCTGGAAAATACAATCATGCTCGTCTCGACGTAAACACGATGATGGTATGTTCAAAAATGATTTTTGAAAATTTTCCCTAAATCTGAATTTTCTGAACCGAGTTCCGGTCTTTGGTTGTATGACCCCAATGTATAACCAAAGCTCCTGATACCACTTGTTGTGATTCTCTGATCACTGAAGAGTGTTTATGAGGAAAAATCGAATTCTATTTCTACTTGAATAGAATTTACAAGTATTACAAACTTTACAAAAAATCTCACTTTCTCTCTACACTCTCTAAGCTTTCTTCACTTGAAACTTAATGTTTTTGGATGATTTGAGCTCTCAAATGAGCTCCTTATTTATAGTAAAATTTTGGCCTAAATTGTCAATAAATGAATAGTGCTCCACCTAAAGTTGTTTGGAAATTTGCACCATTTTCAAACTCCACCTAAAGTTGTTTGGAGGTTTCTTCAATGGTGGGTGGCAATGGCATGCAGTTGGATTCATCAAACCTCTTTTATTTAAATCTTTTTTTTTTTTGTATATTTAGGGTTCTCCAAAAAAATTTATTGTGTGTAGTTCTTTGTATATATCTATTTTGCTGGGCTGGATGAAAAAATTTGAAAATTTAAAAATTGAATTATCTCCAGATTTAAGCAACATCACTTCTGATTTTTGATTTCAATTTGTTTTTTGAATTTCTATAATGAATTTGCAATCAACAAGTTTTTCATCTTGTGTGTTTTTGAGCAGATTGCTTAATTTTCCATTTTGTTTAATTTACTTGAAATAATGTAATTTATTACGTTGCTTCAAAGTTAATGTGATTTAATCACAGCTAAAAAACTACACTTATAAATAATATGATTTATTTTGTGTTTTTTTGGTAGCTTAATTTATTCAGATGTGTATTATATAAATGTAGCAAAAGAAATTTATTTATTAAATTTTGGTTTTACTTCAATACATTTATTGTTGATCTGAACTTAAGGTGAAGCAAAGTGAATATTTGATTTCATTTGTTAACGACTTTGATTCATTTGTTGATGGCTTTGATTTATTCAAATCACTATATTTTGATCTCCTCAATTGTATAGAACATGTATGAATATTGTTACATGATCTTTTTGGTTGTTTAACAAAGTATTGTGCCTAATATGTGTTATAAAATAAGAGAGAAATAGAAGAAAAAAGTACATTGTAAAGCTGCAGGCTTTTCTTATTAATTCTAAATTATAAATTATAAGAGATGTTTTCTATTTATATTGAGAGATTAGGTTAATATTGTTATCCCTAAGTAATATGGGATAAACTAAACTTGTAAATATTAAAGTGAGTGACCAAATTATTTACAACACTCCATCTTGGTACCTATCACTTTAATTTTACAATACCCAGTGGGACAAAATTTGGTCGAAGGAATAAGAGTACAATGCGCTTTTGTCTAACTATAACTTGTCATGTCAATGAATACGCCCCCCTGATGAAATGTCCCCCTCAAAAGATATCACCAATATAATTTTTAAGTCGATGCATGCCAATGCTATATATAAGCTTCTCAAATGTTGATGTCGGTAAAGCTTTCGTAAATAAGTCTGTAAAGTTATCAGTTGAACATATTTGTTTGACATCAATTTGTGAGATGTGATTGGTTCTGTCTCCCTTGATGTACCCTCTTTTAATTTGTGCAATCCAAGCAACATTATCTTCTTATATCACTGTTGGAATATATGTGGCAGAGTTTAATTTTCATGTGCTTTGAATGTGATGGATAAATGACATTAACTATACACATTCTATGCTTGCTTCATGTAGTGCAAGTATCTCTAAATGATTGGAATATGTAGTAACAAAAGACTGCTTTATCAGATCGTCATGAGATTGTCGTGTTATTGTAGGTAAAAACATATCCTGTTTGTGAACATGCTTTATGAGGGTCAGAGAGATATCTTGCATCAATATAACCCGTTAGTGTCCTAGACATGCCCAAGGTCTCTAAGTCATGATATTGTGTGAATAAAACAAAGTAAGTTACGGAAAATTACTTACAATGAACGGATGAGAATTTGAAATTTTTGTATGTTGGTTTGAAGCTCCAAGCCTTCTTTGAGTGAATCCAACCCAAGTGTGAGTTTCCCTATCACCTTAATCAACTCCAAATGTGCTAGCAAGCTTGAAATTTTTGCAACAAAAACTTCAAAATGAGAAGGAAAGTTTCGGCCAACCAAAGGAAGGGAGAAGAGAGAGTTTTCTTTGTATTTTGTTTTTTAAAAACAATTACCAAAATATGTCTTGCAAAAAGTGGTATATCTTTTCCAAAAAGAAAAGGAAAAGTCAAAGTGTGTTGGAGGGAAAATGGCATTAAATGCCCTCAACCACTTCCATCACTCATGTAGACATTTGATGTAAGTTGGTGGGCCCCACCTCTTAAATTCAAAATTCAAGTGGCTTGCTCAACACACTTCGGGCTCGGATTCGTTTAATCCGATTAAATGAATTTTCCGTTGCGACGTAATTAAATCCAATTTAATTAAATAATAATGCCTAGCAAAATTATTACAAAAGTCGCTTGTGAATTAATTCCAAATTAATTCGTTCGCCCGAATTAAAATCCAATTTTAATTCCGCTTTGAAATCCGATTTCAATTAATATATCCAATATATTATTTAATCGATTAATTTCAAATTAATCGTGTTCTCTCTTCTATTAGAATTTTATCCCAGAAAAATTCTTTCCGTAATTAATCCTAGATAAATTTTCTCTCTCATAATTAATCCTATATTAATTCTGTTCGAGTCAAATGTCATCGGTGAATCTTTGGGAAGCGACCCAAGAGATCCCTGGATATGTTGGCAGTAAATCCGGTTGTCAGACTATCCGACACGTGCGTACCGCGTACCACGTTCTCATCGATTTACAAGACATTGTTGGCTCTAGCAAAGCACCGTGCCTACCCACTTCTTCATAAATATTCAACGAAGAATATATAATCTATATCAGGCATAGTATAGTATGTATTGCGTATTACGATCCAGTATCGGATGTTACATGCTAGGCCTGGGGCTGGAATTGTGTATGCCCCGTACGAAGCATATATCGGATCACTAGCAACTAGTCTCTTTAATCGGATAATCATGACCTAGTCATACTATCCCGATAGCTGCAACATATGAGAGTACTAGTTTTGTATCCATGCGTGATCATCTTCTCCATATGACTGAAGTGATACTTCCATCTTGACATCACACCCAATACACTACAATTCTCAGTAAACCCAGAAGAGGCGTACACAGAACCTGTTAAAGCTCTAGACGACCAAAACCAAAGTATAATAATTGTCGCAAGTATTACGATGCAAGTCTCAGGTTAAGACCATATACATCTACCCTGATTCGGATTCCCATAGACACATATTCATACTACCAAT
This sequence comes from Zanthoxylum bungeanum, assembly GCA_019454045.1. Classification (NCBI taxonomy): domain Eukaryota; kingdom Viridiplantae; phylum Streptophyta; class Magnoliopsida; order Sapindales; family Rutaceae; genus Zanthoxylum; species Zanthoxylum bungeanum. Next base: position 252,814 of record SKCR01030503.1, read on the forward strand.
GGGATTCTGATGGGTCTATCCAGAGCGAAGCTGTTCCCGGTCCAACGGCTAACAGAACCTTCTATCACACTTGCATAAGTATCCAATACATAAATATATGAGAACTATGTCGTTAAGCTTCCATAACGAGCACAGGTGTAATACTAGTCTATTCTGCATTATCGATGTCCAGTCTCGATAATACTACGACTATGGATATTTAATGATTAAACCTTCGTGGATTAATACTGTCACATATCTTATTAATCCGGAACTAATCATAAGGACTTTTATCATTTATATATTCAAGTAATCCAATTACAAAATGATAAAAGAGTAATTTCTTTTGTCACATAGTTAATTTGTACAAAAATACCATGTCTTTTACAAATAGTGATCCTATGGGTCATAATTGTCCAAAAATCTCCCACTTGGCCTATAGCCAATCACTCAAGTGTCCAACACCTGAACTATGTATGGGTCGCTCATACTTATGGTGAGATATCGCTTTTGCCAGTGGATATGCAAGGTTATCATCCGAAACGATCATTTCGATCTTGACATCGCCACAATGTGTGATCTCACAAATCAGATGAAACCGTCAAAGTACATACTTGGATCATTGATGAGACCGTAATTCCTTAGCATGTGCTGTAGCCTAGCTCAGCTGCTAACAGAACTACTCCTAATCCAATTAGGAATTTTATAGATCCAAAATGTTTCTTTTGATGCCTCAACTGCAGCAATGTATTCCGCTTTTATTGTTGAATCGGCAACAGTATCTTGCTTGGAAGATTTCCAGCTCACTGTTCTGTTGTTCAAATAAAAATATGTACCCTGATTGTGACTTACAGTCGTCTTTATCAGTTTGGAAACTTGCAACGGTGAACCCAGTCACCTCAAGTTCTCCATCTCCATAAATTAAGAAAGCATTCTTAGTTCCTCTAAGATACTTAAGGATGTTCTTAACATCAATCCAGTGACTATCACCTGGATCGGCCTGATTGTGACTACATATGCTCAAAGCGTATGAGACATCAGGTCGCATACATGTTATGGCATGCATGATCGATCTGATTGCTTAAGCGAACGGGATCCGACTCATTGAATCTCTATCATCTTGAGTTTTAGGACACATGTCCTTAGATAGAGAGAAGTCATGTGTTAATGTACGAGTTCTCGGAGAGTGCCAACAACTTTTAGATCTATCCTAGTAGATCCTTATTCCTAGAATAAAGGTTGCCTCTCCCAAGTTTGTATTGGAGAATTTTAATGAAAGCCAAGCTTTCACCGATTTAAATATAGGAATGTCATTGCTAAGAAGCAATACATCATCAATGTATAGGACAATCATTGTCAGTGCGCTCCCACTAACCTTCTTATATATACAAGAATCATCTTCGTTTTGAATGAAACCATATTGTAATATGATCTCATCAAATGTTGGTTCCAAGAACACAATGATTGCTTCAATCCATAAATGGATTGATTTAACTTGCAAACCTTGTTTGCATGTTTTGGCACAACAAAACCGTCAGGGTGTTGCAAGTAAACATCCTCCAAAAGGTTTCTGTTAAGGAAAGCGGTTTTGATGTCCATCTGCCATATTTCATAATCGAAATATGCAGCTTTAGCAAGCATTATCCGAATGGATTTAATCATGGTAACGGGTAAAAAGTTTCGTCGTAATCTACACCATGTTGATGACGATACACTTTCGCTACAAGCCTAGCTTTGTACGTTTGTATATTGCCATCCATGTTTGTCTTCACCATGAAGACTCATTTGCTACCAATAGGCACAATGCCTTCTGGTACATCAACCAGCGTCCAAACTTGGTTGGTGTACATGGAATCCATTTCAGACTTTATGGCACCTTGTCATATAGCGGAGTCGATACCTTGTATCGCTACCTCATACGTAGCCGGCTTATTATCCTCAATAAGATTAATATCTACATGAGCTGAGATCAGAAACCTATACCTCTAAGGTTGTTTTCTGACTCTCTCCGACCTACGCGGTTCTTGTGTATTAGAAGATTGTGGTACAGTCTCATCCCTGATGAATTGTTCGTGTTCCGTTAAGGAGTCGGTGCTAGGAACAGTATCACTATGATTTTCATCGAGTTCTACTTTCCTCCCACTTACCACTGCATTTAGGAATTCCTCTAAGGAAAACCGCATGGAGAGCAATAAATATTTTGTTCTCTTATGGGTTGGGGAAATAATATCCTTTGGTTTCCCTAGGATAACCAATTACAAATAGGCACTTATCCGATTTGGGTTTTAGTTTGGTACCATCCAAACGTTTAATATATGCCCAGCATTCCCAAATCTTCAGGAATGAGAAACCCGGTTTCTATCATGTCCATATTTCATATGGAGTCTGTCCAACATAATTTTTCAGAACCTTATTCAAAATAAGTATTGCACTGTTCAATACGTATCCCGTGAAGGAAATTAGTAGCTCAGTGCGACTCATCATTAACCTTATCATGTCCAACAAAGTTCGGTTTCTCTGTTCGGACACACCACTCAAATGAGGTGTTCCGGGAGGAGTCCATTATAAAATAATACCATATTCTTTCAAGTAATCGAGAAACTCATTGCTCAAGTATTTTCCACCACGGTCCAACCGTGATGTTTTAATACTTTTGCCGGTCTGTTTTTCTACTTCGTGTCGAAACTCTTTGAATTTCTCAAAAGTTTTCGACTTGTGTCTCATAAGACACACATAACCATAACGCAATGAAACATCTGTAAAGGTTACGAAGTATTCATAACCACCTCTAGCCTAGCTAGATATGGCCCGTATACGTCACTATGAACAAGGGCTAACAGCTTGGTGGCACGTACACCCTTACAGCTAAAAGGTGTTTTAGTCATTTTGCCTAATAAACAAGATTCGCAGACGTTATTTGAATTGGAATCAAATTTTTCCAAGTATTCATTCTTCCAAAGAGTGGATATACGAGTCTTGTTAATGCGTCCCAGATGACAATGCCACAGATAAGTCTCATCCATGTTACTTAGTTTGAGTTTTTTGTTTGTCATGTTATATGTTTGAGATTCATTTATATTCAAAATATAAAGACTATTATTAACATTTGATGTACATATCAAAATGTTATCTTTATATACAAAACACCTAGTGTTCCAGAATACAAAGGTACACCCGTAATGAGTTAAACAAAATGCAGAGATGATGTTCCTTAGTCAAACTAGGTACAAAATAACAGTCACTTAATGTAATTACATGCCCCAATGGCAGATACAAAACATAGGTCCCAACGGCCAAAACAGCGACTCTCATCCCATTTCCGACTCATAGGTCGATCTCATCTGAAGCCAGTATCCTGCTAGTTAGCAGATCCTGCACACCAGTACATATGTGAGTACCACATCCAGAATTAAAAATCCAATTTTTAAAACCAGTATTGGACATGTTTATAACAAACATACCTGAAGCCGGAGCCTTGCCCGTCTTCACTTCCTTCAACTCCGCCTTGTACTCACGGCAGTCACGCTTCTAGTGACCCCATTTGCCACAATATAGGCAGACGACTTGGGATATGTCCACAGTCTTCCCAGAAGACTGTGATGATTTAGCCTTGCCCTTTTTCTTCCTTTTCTTCACACCCCTAGAAGCCTTCAGCCAAGCCTTGCCCATCTGGGATGTCGAAGTAAGATGCGCCTCACGCTTCTTGCCCTTTAAAACCTCTGGCTCTGCCTCTTTCAAAATCGCCATTAACTCTCCAAGAGTTTTCTCTTGGTTCATCATATTATAGTTTATGATGAACTCGCCACAGCATTCGGGCAAAGACTGTAAGATCAAATCTATAGAAGTCTCGGCCTCGAAGGTTATGCCCAGCTGACCTAGCTATTCGATGTCAGCAATCATCTGCGACACATAGTGCTCGACAGACGTACCATCTGACATACACGAGCGAAAGAGCTTCTTATGCAATTCGTGCTTCTGAGATCTAAGATTAGATCTGTGAAGATCCTTCAATTTCAACATCATATTATAAAGATCCAATCCTTTGTTCTGACGACGAAATTGAGGAGTCATTGCGGCAAGAATGACAGATTGAGCATTAAAGTTATCATCACGATGAGTCTTCCAAAGCTCATGCTCTACTATTTGCTCAACTTCGGGCTCAGGCCCGAGAGGTTTCTCTATGACATACAGTAACTTCTCGGCTCGCAGGACTATCCTGATATTCATCTCCCAATTTGGAAAATTGGAGCCGTTAAAGACATTATCGCATGTGACGATGTCCCTAATGCTAATCTTTCCAGCCATCTTGATTGTAATAGTCCAACTATTCAATCAACGATATCGGGTACACTCAAAATGTAATGGTTACTATAGTCCAACTATATAACCAACAACAAGTGGAGTAGTGTCTTGTACAGTCTAACTGTTCAAAGAAACCAATATTCAATATTAGTCTAACTAATATATATTTATTACGAAGATAAATAAAATAAAATAAAATAAAAGAGCGTGTGTAAGCAAGTATTAAACGAAATTGCAAATTTAATACTGGTCTCCCACTATTTTTCGGTGAGCCTCTAACCCTCTATGGAGTACTCGGGAAACCTAGTTTCCTAGTGGGCTAGGATCCCATTAAATAACACACAACCTTGACTTTGGCCAACAAGTTGTATGAAACTTAACTAGGTAGATCTCTAAGATCAATTGGATCACATCCAATTCCTAGATCCGATAGGTGGACCTCCAAGTCTAAAACATATATCCAATATATCATCCTAACATTTTTCCTCTGAATCAACTAAGCCTTGGCTTTAGCTCAACAAGCTTAATGATTCCAGTTAAGCGTGACCCATTGACAGTGGGAAAGCTTCGTAATCCATGTCGATGTACAGAAGTGACCTTGACTTTGGCCAACAAATCACAACTGCACAAGACATGCAATATGTAACAAAGTTTTCGTGGTTCAAACACATCCGCGATGGACAATGATCTTGACTTTGGCCAACAAACCAATGTCAATCTTGGATCTTGAGAGAGAACCACTCAATGGAAGGAAAATGCTTAATATTTAATGAGGGTTTTTTGCGTAAATTGGCAACCAATTTATTATCTTTGATTAGGTCTCATCATACACCCTTAAGCATGCATTCTAAAAGCATAATAAGTCGCGAATAAATTAATAACGATATGCGGATGGATATTTAACAAACTTTATTCCTAGAACAAATCTCTCCCTTTCCTCTTTCCCGCTAACATTATTCATACTTCTACCCAATTACATAATAAATTAAAGAAACCTCATTTATATTGAGGGGAATTGGTGAGAAGAGAAATACAAAGAGAAAATAGATAATAGGTTGGACACGTAGGTCCAATTTAATCAATTCTAAATTTATTACAACAATTTCCAAAATTGCCCTCACCCTTCTAATATCCATCTGATATACATTATTCATACAAATACATCGAAGTATTCACACAAAGCATGTTATTCAATCAATCTAATCCAATTAATTAATCTTTGAATTAATGACCATCAAATGTTCAAAGAATGATTTGATTTGCGCGAGTCCAACTCGTTTAAGAATAAATACTCAAAGTACGTATTCTTGAATTATATTAAGCGAATTGTACGTATTCTTGAATTATATTAAGCGAATTGTATTCAGGCCTTCGCATATGATGATTCGTCTTTGATTATAGTGAATTGTACAATTCACATGTGATGATAACGTGTTATAAAATAAGAGAAAAATAGAAGAAAATAGTACCTTATAAAGCTGTGTAGACTTTTCTTATTAATTCTAAATGATAAATTACAAAGAGATATTCTCTATTTATAGAGAGAGATTAGGTTAAGATTGTTATCCCTAAATAATATGAGATAAACTAAACTTGTAAATATTAAAGTGAGGGATCACATTATTTACAACACTCCCCCTTGGGATCTATCACTTTAATTTTACAATAATTATCCATTCAAACATTACCTCATTACACTACAAGAAAAAAGGCCTTTACTGACACTAAGGTTAGTGACACTAGGCTAAAAGTGTCAGAAACGACGTGTAAATGGGCCTATTTCCGTGTTTTTCACTTAAATACCAATAATTACTGACACTATGGTATCAGCGATTTTAGTGTCAGTAATTACTATTACAATAGTATCAGTAAGAAATAAAAAAAAAAAAAAACGCGTAGTCGTCTGGAGTCAAACCAACACCTCGCGGAAGTGACGTTTTTCGCATATATTACTGACACTAGAGTATCAGTAAATTTAGTGTCAGTAATTAATGATACCTTAGTATCAGTAAAAAAATTAAAAAAAAATTATTTCCTTAAGTCTGCTGGGACTCGAAATTGTAACCATTGATATAAATTTTTTTTTTATTGTAAGGCTTTACCACTGGGCCAAATCGTGACTTTTGTTCCTTAAACCGCGGTTTATAAAAATATATATGTATTTGTCGGGTCAAAACCTGAACCGTAGTTACCAAATCAATCTTAGTAATTTAGGGTTCCTCTCATTCCCACCTTTTTTTTCATCGCGCAGCCTTTGTTTCCCCCTTCTTTACTCTCAAATATGAATCTCTCATTTGTAATTTCTAAAATCTAAACAAAATCCAGTACATCCTATCAATTATCAACCTTCAATGGCTTCAATTTTTACTCTCGTTAGTCGGTCTCTCCTCAGTCCTCTGTAAGCAGTAAGCAGTTCAAACTTCGATTATCAACCTTCAAAAGCTTCAAGTCCTGTTAAGAGTCCATACATGCAAATGTTTTTTATGCAATTAAAATTTAAAATTTAAAAAAAAATGGGTGGATTGAAAAGCAGGGGATATTATGGTCATTTAGCAACGAATGACCCACTTCAAAACCCTAAATTAAAACCCTAAGCTCAAAAGTCTTCTAACAGTCACAAACTCGCAGTAACACTGCTTCCATTGAAGTCTTCTCCTAAAATCAACCAAAACACAGATAAAAAAATGAGACCCCCGAGAGGAGGAGGCGGTTTCAGGGGAGGAAGAGACGGCGGCCACGGTGGACGAGGTGGCGGCCGTTTTGGTGGAGGCGGCCGCGGTGGTGGTTTTTTTTTTTTTTTCCTTTTCTTTTGCTGTATTTTCTTATTTGGTTGCTGAGAAAATAGAGGGAAAAATGTTAAATTTTTTTTGCTTCTTTTGGGTGTTTGTGATATTGTGAGTTTCGAAAATGGAGGAAAAAAAATGATGGGTTTATTAAACTGAAGAGAAACAAGTTATAAAGACCTGATTTTGGTCAATAACCTGGAAGTGTTTTTATTGTTTTGAAAGGTTAAAAAGTAATGGAAATTTTGCTTGTAATGTAATTGCTTTCAAAATGCTTGAATATTGTTTTTGATTATTTTTTTATAACTATTCTTCTTCTTGTTGTTGTTTGTAGAGGTATCTTCTTTTCTTCATGCTTGCGAAGGTGATGCTGTGACGAAGCTCACCAATGAGAAAATACCATTCTTTAATGCTCCAATCTATCTGCAAAACAAGACCCAGATAGGAAAAGTTGATGAAATCTTTGGTCCCATTAATGAATCTGTGAGTACTTTTGTTGGTTTTCATTAATATAATTTTTTGTAATATCTATTTTGATTGAGTACTCTTGTTGGTTTTTGTGATGATAATTTGTTGTAATATCTATTTTGATTGAGTTTTTTTTCTACACACGTAGTGTTTTTCTGTCAAAATGATGGAAGGGATTGTTGCAACTTCATATTCGCTCGGTGATAAGTTCTACATTGACCCAAGCAAGCTCTTGCCCCTTGCAAGATTTCTTTCGCAACCAAAGTATGTTTTCTGTCCCTATTATTTTAGACACGATGATTTGTTTTACTTAGTTGCATTAGGAATCTACTATGTTGTTCAAAGCGTCTTGTGTCCCATAGGTATTAAAGTTTCACAAGATTTCTGGATGTTTCCTAAAGTGACTTCTATGAGAAATCATGGAGGATTAGACGCCACTAAGAAAAGCTTGTTTGCTTTGCTTTTCTCCATATGATTGTGTTGTGTATGATGTGGTCATTATTTTTTGGAAACCTCTTTAGTAGAGGATAATATTGACTTACCAGGGTAAACAATATTTCTCTCTCCACCTAAATATGGGATTTAGACCTGATACAGGAATGTGAATAATTGATAAGTGCTTATTATTGGCTGACTGGAATCCCGGGCAAATGTCAGCTTGCTTGCTTTGGGTAAACCATGCAATCACCAAAGACTTTCCTGATGTTGTGTTTAGTGTCATTAGGCCACTTGGAGCTCCACTTGCTAGTGCTGAAGCTTCATTTTGTAGTGCCTTCATAATCTTGAATTTTTGACTTTATTACTATTGTATTTACATTCATGAACTGAATACCATTATAATAATATCGGTTTGATATTATTATAATGTGTGTGTGTGTGTGTGTGTGTTATTGATTTATTTGTTTTGGTGATTATGTAGCGGTATGAAAGATACAACTTGTTATTATGGATGCCATTTGGGTTTTTATATGCATGCTCTTAGGTTGTTGGTATGGTTATTGTCAATAAGTGCTTTATGTGACAAAAATTAGATTAGGGTTATATTTTGTATTTTTATTTGGATGTATTTAATGTTTTTATTTATGAAGATATCGATTTTTTTTTGAAGTCCATCTAATTCTTAACATTTGGTTTATAATTTCAGATTTTGTGCCAGATATCATATTGTTGGGGGATTGTTGCAGGCTTCTCAACAAGTATCATGAATTTTGGTGGGGGCATGACATTTTGATGGGACTTTAAGAGTAGTTTTTGAAATATATATATGTTAATTTAAAGATTGTCTATGGAGTTTTTGTATTCATCATGTGATACTGTTGAATTGATTAATACGATTAATCTATTATATTGCGAATTTTATATAAATGTAATTTTTTAGTTTTTTATTTCATTGAGTTGGTATATATATATATATATATATATATAGATATATATATATATATATATATATATATATATATATATATATATATATATCTATATATATTTTATGATTAATTTAATTACAAAAAATAAGAATATAATTGTGAAATAATACGATTTTTAAATTTTAAAAGATATTGACGGATATTGATACTATAGTAACAATAATTACTGACACTAAAAATCAAATATATGCGATATACTGATACTGCAGTAACAAAATTTACTGACACTATAGTATCACTAAATACTGATGATATAGTGTCAATAATTACTGACACTAAAATAGTGTGAGAGATTACTGATACCATAGTGTCAATAATTTTCTGATACTACAGTATTAACGTTTACTGACACTAGAAACTAGTGTCAGTGATTTCTGGCTGCGGCAACACTGACACATTTATATAGTGTCAGTAAAACCCTTTACTGACACTAATTTAGTATCAGTAAAAGCCTTTTTTCTTGTAGTGTTAATACATTTCCAGTAAAATCCCATGGGAGAAAACATTACTTCATTAAAGTGATGGATCATATTTTTTTTTTTTTTTCTGGAAACGATGGAAACCCCGCCACCAAACCACCCATTATGGGCCGCGGCGCAGGTAAAACCACCGGCTATCCCAGGCTCTTACAAGAAGTGCACCCCCTGGATTCGAACCCAGAACCTCAAGGTGAGATCCTGGACCCTACACCACCAAGCCGATAATTTTCACATTATTTTTGATTATTTACCTATAAGGTAAATACTAATTAAATAAAATAATAATCACAAATCATACACTGAAAATCAAAATGAACCTATGGCATTGCGCGAGCTCTAACCTAGTTAAATTTTAATTTCTATTACTTTAATGTGCTCACAGGCTATGCCATTTCCCATATTCAGTGACTGAAGCAGATTGTAGCACAAACTGCCAATCAAAAAACACATCAGATTCTTGCTAGCTTTAACATGCAGGAAGATCATTAGGCGGAGGAAGCAAGCTTTGCGATTTTCGAGGACCATTTCTGACGATGAAGCCCATGGCAAGGCCCCAAGAAGTATGTTCTTCAAGATGGCAATGTATGAACCATACTCCCGGATTATCAGCCCTTATTCGGATTGCAGCCCATCCGCCGCTCGGCACCGCCACCGTATTCCTCTCCGGCGGATCAACAAGGTTGTACTTTCCTGGATCCTTGGCCTCATCGTAGTTCCCAAATCCTCTCCCAACAATGAAGAAGTTATGGCCATGAACATGAATAGGATGATTCTCAACATTAAGAAAAGCCGTATCCTGCAGAACAATTTCAATGTTGGTGCCATAGGGCACAGAAATTAACTTTGTCCCAAATTCGGCGTTCATATTCTCCGTCAAAGGATCCACTCCGGTATAATCAAAAGCCTTGGGAGGTTTCTCCGGGAAATCAGAGGAGAAAACACCTGCTGATAAATTATTGTAATAGCTTTCCAAAACTGACAAAGAGGGACGAACGAAAGACTGATTGTTCATGGAAGCTAAAAATCTCTTGCCATTTAATCCTTTGCATGTTTGATCTTTAGGACAATCTTGAAGGTTGAGGCTTATAGTTACAATCACCCGCTTATCGATGGTCTTAGGCACGTTACAAGGATACTGAGAAGATGAAAGGCTCCGTAACTTGTCAGAAAATTTAGTGGCAAATGAAGTATCTTCCATTATAGGAAGATTGTACGGGGAATTGATTTTGTGGACTGGACCTACATTCTTGTACTGGAAGAAACCGAGTGTTGTGGAATTATTGAAGGGGAAAAGTGAAGTGAGATAAGGGGTTGCAGCCATTGTGAAGATGGCTGAGGAGGATTGATGAGTTTTTGGTGTAAGCAAAACGTTGGTGGTTTGTCCAGGTGCGATCATGATTGCAGTTGTTGTGAAGGGTTTTGTGTACACGGCGTCGATTTCAACAACTGTTAATATATGATTTGCGACGGCGAAGAACAATTCGTCGTTTAGGGCTGCGTTGATTATTCTGAGCATGTACGTCTTTCCTGGTTCCACTGTCTCCATAAAAGTATCTGTTGTACGGACATATTTTAAGTAACAGTTACTTGCACTGCCAACATTCATAAAACAGTTCGCCATTTTTGATTAATTGTAAAATAAAATAAATTATCTTATGTTCTCTAAACTCTCTAGCTTTGAGATCGTATGAATGATTAATTGTAAAATAAATTACCGTTTGTAGAGCAAGGATAGAGAGGTCCTGGCAAACCATTTATTGTATAAGCGTCTGAAGAATCGGGTCCAGCTCCATACTTCATGTCATTTTCCACATCATCTACATCTCTATTCCACCATTCACCTTTTACTCAGACAAAATAATATATGTTTATTTAGTCCTTAGGGTTTTATATAATTATAACATGTTAGATTAATTTATATTTTCAGTTATTTTAATTAAAAATATATATATTATTTCACTATTTTGAAAGTTAAATCTAACGGTAATGAAAGTAACAATAAGGATATATTGGGTCAGTTCTTAAAAAACATAAGGACTAAGTTGTTATTGGACAAAATCATAAGGATTAAAGGGTAATTTACCAAATATATAATTTAGAAGATACAATAGTTAACTATTTTTCCAACTTCAGCCAATAATAAAAAGGAACAACTCACAAATACGATAACAAATAAGCCAAAATGACCATTTGAAAATAAATTTCTATAAGAAAATTTATAATATTTTTTTATCCCATCTTTTCAGTTATAATTGATATTAAAAAAACCAATGATAATGAAATATGAATGACACTTTTGTTATGTAGCATATATTCGATAAATAATTTTTGGTTTTAAATGGGTTTATGACAAGGACAGTTTGTGCATAAATAGGACGTTGGTTAATAATAGAGTAAAATAGAGAGATATAATTGAAATATGTACCAAAAATAATGGGGATTTCAGAATGAATTGGAGCTGAAAAAGGATAAGGCAAGCGAGGGTAGATGATGAAGGCACCATAGACAGAGGCTCTTTGCCAAGAATGATGGGCATGCCATAACAATGTGCCTCTTTGATCAATTACTGTGAACTTGTATGTGTAGGACTGCCCTCCTTTTATAGGACACTGTGTAATATAAGCTGGTCCATCTGCCCATCCTGTTCTGTATTGCCTAATTCCATGCCTGCTTACCAAAATTATTAAGGGTATCTCAAAATATTAAAGGTGTATGATATGTATCCCAATTATGCATGTGTAATAATACTTATTTATTTATAGTGCATATAACTGGGAGTGGGACAAAAAAAATGTGGTCCAGTGTTAATATAAAAAAAAAAAAAAAAAAAAAAAAAAAAAAAAAAAAAAAACCAATGGAAAGGCAAAGGCCAAAGCCATGGTCCCGTGGACCATGATCAATAAATAAAAGAGAGACGTGGGTTACAAAATTTGTATGAAATTTAATAATTTTATGTTCACCGATCATTAAATGACATATCAAATATTATAATATCACTAGTAGAATTTCATAGAATCTTCGAGTAAATTTTAAAAATATAAAAACTTACTAAGTAATTATTTAAAATATAAAAACTAAAGGAGTATCTACATTTTTTAGAAACCATTGATTTCATTTCATTATAAACCAATTAAAACCCATACAAAATGCTACTTTAGAGCTGTCCGACTAAAAAAAAAAAAAAAAAAAGAATGTCATTATTTTCTATTCTCAATATAATATTTACAGAAATATAATTCTGAGGGCTGAACTGGATCATCTTTCTTTCTCTCCCCCTCAGATTTGGAAAAAAAAATTGCATTTACTTCAGCAATTTTAATAATTATAATGATAATCAATTGTGATTAATATTTCAACTTATTTGCTTATTTTGATGTCCTCAAGGTTTAACACATACAAATACTAAATGAACTAAAAAAGTTCCGTAATTATTATCACAACAGTTTAAATTTATAAGGTCATGATCTATATGCCACGTAAGAAAAGATACAAATTTTATATGATAATTTTATAAGTGAAGCATTAAAATAATGTTTGTTGAAAATTAGAAGTGGAAAAAAAAAAAAAAAAAAACCTACAACCCAAAGAATAATAAGAAGGAAAAAATTTCATACACATGAATGAAAATAATAATAATAAATAAATAAAAATATATATACTGACCAATGGATGGTTGTGTTTTTGGCAATGCGATTAGTGACCTTAATTTGCACATTGTCTCCTTCATGAACAGCAATGGTTGGCCCTGGATATTCTCCATTCACAGTCAGAAGTGGCTTTGTATGGCACAAACGACTCACCTCTTTCCACTCAACCTGAAAATATAATAACAACAATAATGCTCTTTCAAATTTTACTTAAATGAACAAATTAAAAGAGATACAACTGTTTCGTTTGTTTTCTCTTACATTAAATTGAAAACGTTTGGTTGTTGGTGAAGAAGAAGAAGATGATGATGTGAGAGCCGTTGAAAGTATTAGTGATAATGTTACCAAAAAATATCGGCAGCAATGCTTGTACCATCTCTCCATTAGTACAAGCTAGAACTACTTGCAAAACTAGCATGCACTAACCCTAACTTATAGACTGACAAAAATTATATGATACTTTTTTTCTCTTGGAACTGGGTTATAAAGTTTTTAATTTGTTTCCATAAAGACAGATTTTGTGATGCTTTAGGAGTAGGTGGAGAGGGCCAAATATGTTAATTATTGCACCGAAAGGTGAAATAATTAAAATATATTAATTATGTAGGTGGGTCCTACATGCATAAAAATGAAATATTAAGAAATTAAAATTCACTATTTGCACGGTGAATTTCATGCCTATAAATAGAACCTTCATTTCATTATTTTATTCATTCAATTCTCAACCAAATCCTATGTATTCTAAGAGAAAAAATTATTGTTTCTTCTTAAGAGCATATTAGAGAGTTGTAATTCTTCTATTATAAGAGAGTGTGATATTTCCTTCATATTCTCAAATTGAGGGTTTTATCACGTTAAATCTGTGTCTCATTGTTTTATTTTATTGTTAATATTTATGGTAGGCTAAGCCTCCTAAATATTATTGTATTGTTATATGATAGGCAACGTCTCCTGATCTAACAATTATTCTCAATTTCACTTTGCTTACATGTCAGTTTCAGCCTACGATCCCCTAAAAGTGGTATCAGAGCTTCAGGTTTAGGGTTACTGTTCACGAAGACTATTCACGGAGACTGTTCACATATACGGTATAGTACTATTCACGTATATGGTACTATTCACATATATGATACTATTCACATATACGGTATTGTATATGATATTATTCACGTGGAATAGTAAAAGCCGGTTCAAGTGAGAAGCTGATCGTCATCAGAAACATGGCAGGAAAGTTCGAAATTGAGAAGTTCAACGGGAGTAATTTTTCCCTACGGAAACTTTAAATAAAAGCAATCTTGAGAAAAGACAATTGTTTAGCGGCAATTGGTGAGAGACCATATGGAATGACTAATGAAGCATGAAAAATGGAAGGATATGGATGACAATCTATGGGGAACTTATATCTAGCCTTAGCAGATTCTTTGTTATCCAGCGTTGCAGAGAAGATGACTACAAAAGAGATTTGGGATGCACTTACTAAATTGTACGAGGTCAAGTCATTACACAACAAGATCTTCTTGAAGATGAGACTTTACACTCTTCAAATGAGTGAGTCCACATTCATGATGGATCATATCAACAATTTGAATACACTATTTTCCAACTCATTCTGTTGGATTATAATATATCTACAAATGAACGTGTAGAGATTCTACTTCAAAGTCTACCTGATTCGTATGATCAACTTATCATTAACTGGACAAGTAATGATGTCACTAGTAATTTAGTTTTTGAAGAAGTTACAGTTGCTGCTTTGGAAGATGAGTGTAGGTGTAAAAATAAGGAAGACATATCATCTGGTTCACAAGAAGCAGAAGCATTATCGATGACAATAGGGAGATCAACGGAACGTGGCTCAAGTGGGAGTCAAACCATGGTAGATCGAAATCAAAAAATAAGAAGAATGTTAAATACTACAATTATGGCAAGAAATGACACGTCAAGAAAGATTGTTGAAATCTGTAGAAATATGCAGAAAAAGCTCTTGTTGTAACAAAATCTCAGGGATGTGTTGCAAGTACTTCTGAATAAGGTATCACATTTTACAGTGAAGTAACAATGATGTCCAATGATAGTAGAAAAACAGCTAAGTGATGCATGGTTGGTTGATTCTGCAGTAACATGACACGTGACCTCTAGAAGAGAATAGTTCTGTCATTATGAACATGTCTCTGGAGGATCGATTTTTCTAGGCAATGATCATGCCTTGAAAATTCTTGGGGTTGGAACCATCAAAATAAAGATGTACGATAGTACTATCTGCACTGTACAAGATGTTCGACATGTTGTGGGATGAAGAAAAATCTTCTGTCAGTTGGAAAGTTAGATGATCTCGGATACAAGACCGTTGTTGAAAACGGGGTATTAAAGATGGTGAAATGAGCATTTATAGTCATGAAAGCTGAAAATATCTCAACAAACTTGTATATATGCTCTTGGGAGACTCAATTTAGGAAGCAACTGGATCGGTGGCATCACTGGATTCTGAAGAGGAAGCTTCTATGTTGTGGCAATATCACATGTCAGAACAAAGAATGAAGATTCTCGTCAATCAAAAGCTACTCCCAGGCTTGAATGCGGTTAGTCTACCGTTTGTGAGCATTGTGTTACAAGTAAGCAAAACAGATTAAAATTCAGCAAGTCAAGTTCTTGGAGTAAAATCATTTTAGAATTGATTCACTCTGATGTTTGGGAAGCACTGATTCAATCTCTGGGGAAAGTAAAATATTTTGTATCATTTATTGACGATTTTTCTAGAAGATGTTGGGTGTACACGACCAAAAATAATTCAGATGTGATGTCAGTTTTTAAAAACTTCAAAACACAAATTGAAGTAGAAATTGGAAAGAAAATCAAGTGTTTAATGACATATAATTAAGGAGAATATTGCAGCAATGATTTTGATGCATATTGTCAGCAAGAAGGCATCAAAAGGCAAACTACTACACCATACACTCCTCAATAAAATGGTGCGACAGAAAATATGAATATAATATTGCTGGAAATAGTAAGAGTTATGCTCAGAATAACTAGTCTATCAAAGTACTTTTGGGCAGAAGCAGTTCATACAACATGTTATGTTGTAAATAGATCTCCATCAATAGCAATTAATTTAAAGACACTGATGGAAATATGGAGCGGAAAGCCAGTTGATTACTCATCTCTTCACATTTTTGGTTGTCTTGTATATGTGATGTACACCACTCAAAAAAGAACAAAGCTATATCGAAAATCTAAAAAATATATTTTCTTAGGTTATGCTGATGGAGTAAATGGGTATCACTTGTGGGATCCCACTACCCACAAGATCATCATCAGCAGGGATATGATATTTGCATAAGATCAGCAGCAGAAAGAATGAAATAACGACACTTCAAAAAAAGTACAGAGACTACAACAATACTAGTGGAAAATAATCCAGAACAAGAAAGTATAGATTCTTCCGAAGCAGCACCAGAGCACGAGGTACCATAACCAATTGAGTTTTAAGCTTCTGAAGTTCGCCGATCAACTCGAGAGAGAAGACCTCCAGGTTGGCACTCAGAGTATGTTACAGAGAGTAACAGTGCATACTGCCTTCTAACAGAGAATGGAGAGCCATCAACTTTTCATGAAGCTACAAATGGCATAGATACATCTTTGTAGATGACAGCAATGCAAGAAGAAATAGAAGATTTGCATAGAAATAATACATGGGATCTAGTACCATTACCACGTGGAAGAAAAATCATTGGTAATAAATAGGTCTACAAGATCAAGCGAGATAGCAATGATCTAGTGGGGCAGTATCATGCACGATTGGTGGTAAAATGATATGCTCAGAAAGAATTGATTGATTTCAACGTGATATTTTCTTCGATGGTTCGACTTACAACAATCAGAGTAGTCCTGAATATGTGTGCTATTTTTGACTTATATCTAGAACAGTTGGATGTAAAAACTGTATTTCTTCATGGAGAACTTGAAGAAAAAATTTATATGTTCCAACTAGAAGGTTTTGCTGAAATAGGTAATGAGAACTTGGTTTGCAGGTTGAACAAGTCTCTATATGGTCTCAAACAGGCGCCGAGATATTGGTATAAGAGATTTGATTCCTTCATTATTTGCCTTGGGTACGACAAACTCAATTCAGACCATTATACATATTACAAGAGGTTTGGAAATAATGACTTTATTATTTTGATGTTGTTTATGGATGGCATATTAGTAGTAGGCCCTACAAAGATCGAGTCCAAGAATTAAAGGCACAGTTAACTAAGGAGTTTGACATGAAGGATCTGGGACCAACAAATAAGATTCTAGGGATGCAAATAAACCGAGACAGAAATAATAGAAAGATTTAGCTTTCTCAGAAAATTACTTGAAGGAAATCTTACGGCGGTTCGATATGGAAGATTGTAAGCCAATTTCTACCTCACTTCCTATTAATTTCAAGTTATCCTCATTTATGTGGCCTATCAATGAAGCTGAGAGGAAGAATATGTCTCGAGTACCGTATGCATCAGTAGTGGGAAGCTTAATGTACGCCATAATTTATACAAGACCAGATATTGCACAAGTAGTGGGGGCAGTTAGTCGTTTTATGGTGAATCCTGGTAGAGAGCATTGGAATGTTGTTAAGAGGATCCTTAGATATATCAAAAGAACCTTAGATGTTGTATTATGTTATGGAGGATCAAAATTAGTTTTCAAGTGCTACATGAATTCATATTTTACATGAGATATTGATAGAAGAAAATTCACTACAAGTTATGTGTTTATACTTACAGGAGGAGCAGTGTGATGAGTATCCAAGTTACAGAGTGTTGTGGCTTTGTTTACAATAGAAGATGAATACATGGCAGCTACACAAGCCTATAAAGAAGCTATTTGGTTTCAAAGATTATTGGAGGAGCTCAGACACAAACAATAAAATATTTCATTATTTTGTGACAGTCAAAGTGCTTTGTATATTGTAAAAAATCCAGCTTTTCATTCAAGAACAAAGCATATAGGGGTACAATACCACTTTGTTCATAAAGTAGTGGAAGAAGAATATAGGGGTACAATACCACTTTGTTCATGAAGTAGTGGAAGAAGACAATGTGGACTTGTTGAAAATACACACCAATGAGAGCCTTGCAGACGTAATGACCAAGTCTATCAATACAGACAAGTTTGTATGTGTAGATCATCTTACGGCTTAGTAGAAACGCAAGCAGCTTGAAGACGGCAAAATGGAATGGATGGTGTGGAAACTGATTACTTTTCAATCAAGTTTTAAGTGGGAGAATTGTTAATTATTGCACCGAAAGGTGCAATAATTCAATATATAAAAAATATAATAATTATGTGGGTGGGTCCCACATGCATAAAAAGAAAATAATAAAAAATTAAAATCACTATTTGTACAGTGAATCTTATGTCTATAAATAGAGACTTCATTTCATTATTTTCTTCATTTCATACTCAACCAAATCATATGTATTCTAAGAAAGAAAAGTATTGTTTCTTCTTAAGAGTTCGTGAGAGAGTTGTAATTCTTATATTCTAAAAGAGTGTGAGATTGTTCACTCCTTGTGTTTAGAGAGATATTGTAAAATTATTTCCACTTTAGTGAAATCTTTCTACATTTGCCTGTGGATGTTCTCTCACATTGAGAGTTTTACCACGTTAAATTTGTGTCTCATTACTCTATTTTATTGTTAATATTTATGGTATGTTATGCCTCCTAATTATTATTGTATTGTTATATAGTAGGCAACGCCTTCTGAACTAACAATTAATCTGAATAATGAGATTTTTTTTTTTAAATATGTAGAGGCCGGAACCTTAAATGACATGTCAACTATTCTTTAAATTCAATTAAAAGCCAGGCTATTGAAAAAAAAAAAAAAAAAAAAAAAAAAAAAAAAAAAAGGTGGGTAACAGGACAAATTTCAAAGTTGGTAGCTGGACAGAAACATCTCCAATATCGCAACCATGGCATCTCATAACATGGAAAAAGTTGATGAATGTGATTGGAAGTATCAACGGCTTCTTAAAAAAGTTACTTTGTCAATTATTGATTCATAAATTAAAGAAGTGTGTATTATGGGTTGTTGGTGAAGACAAAGTTGCCATAATTCAGTATCTTTGCTTACCTGGAAAAAGCACATATTCCTCTGTTGAGTGCTTGCGAACTTTTGTAATATATGCTAATTGCATGCTTTATTCCAAAATATTTTATTTTGAGACGGCATTATTTTATTTTATTTTAAACATCGCCGCCAAATAACCCTACCTAAACTTAAATGGAGCGGGTAAAATCTCTGACTGTCTCAGACTCTTAGAAAGAAATACACCCTCTGAACTCGAACTCAAGACCTGACAAATAAATCCTAAACTCTTTGCCAACAAACCACACTACTTGAGGATTTGAGACCACATTATGCTAATTGATACCAGCCTGTTTTATATATGTGGACAATCAAGAGTTGGTGAAAATTAGTGGTAACAATCTCCATCAAGATTCATTTATTCATTCGATTCAATTCTCATTAAAATATATATATATATATGGATTTGGAAAATTTGATTCGTTTAGTAAATAGATCGATTTGATTCGATTTATTTCTTAAACGAATTAAATACGAATTTGAGCTTAGTTTTTTTTTTTTAATTAAGTTCAAGGCGTTGATACCAATTACTATATAAAAAAAAATATTACTTAGTTTTTTTATTATTTATCGTTTAACATTTATTTATTAAACGAATCGAATATGAAACATGATAGTAGGATCCATTTAGTAAACAATTCGAATATTTATCACATTTTATTCCGATTTATATAAGATTCGATACAAATTCGATTCGTTAATTCGTTTAGTCATCCTGTGAAAATGAGTTATAACTATTTAATAAGTGAAATTGAGTCGGTGTTGTATTAAAAAAGAAATTGTCACACTCATCTAACACCAAATCTGTAAGTAGTTCAAAAAATGCATAACCAAGAGTAGAAAATTAAGGAACATAAACATAAAAAAAAAAAAACATAAGTTGATTATCTTAAATCGATTGTAAATTTCTGACATACCCTAAATTCCTTGCACATGTCGCCGCAACACACATTTGTTACATTAGGGTTGTGACACATTAGGAATTTGCTAGGATATTATTCATTACTATTTATTTGTTTTTGGCACTTGCACACTTGGGTATTTTGAGCATATATAGTAGTTGTGGCTTTACCCTATTTGTTAATTAGTGTTACACCGATTGCATTCTAGCGTATTCCTTGATACCACTAGTAGAAAAATAGGTTATCTTAACAGATAATTTATGACAGATACTGATTCTGTTATTAATTTATGACACATATGTGACAGATAAATTAATTTTCAAGAATTAATGACAGATATGAGACATATAATTATTTTGTCAAGAAATAATGATAGTAGTCTTGACAGAAAACATTCAATCAAGAACTAATGATAGAAATGCTTGACAGAAAATAATTCTATAAAAAATTCATAATTTTTGTAATTCAAAATATTAGTCAAGTGTCAAATTTTAAAAAAATTACATAAATTTTTTTGAAAAATAAAAATTATATTAAATGGATTACAAATTAATTTTGTCTTTTGAGTATAGTGAGAACCAAAAAATAGAAACAATTCTTACCCCAGTTTCACTGGACTTGTATTTAGGGATTTTTACCACTTTTTGCATAACCTGGGTTGTTGTCATAATTCTTCATAATTTTATCCCTTTTTGAGCATTGAGGGTTATTGTTAAGTATTCTTTCCATCGTGTCTCGCATATCTTATCATTCACTTGTGTGTTAATTTGGTTCCATTTGCATTTTTTTCCGCTGTGTGATCATTGGATTTGTTGGTTATTTTTTTTTTTTTTTGTGATTGATTGGATCTTGGAGTGAAGCTTGCTAGCATTAGAATCAAGATTGGATCTTCGAGTCAAGCTTGCAAACCTTGGAAGTTCTCCAACCATTTCAACAAAGAGAATGAGATTGGATCTTTGCATCAAGCTTACTATGTAAGTTTGAACTTCTCTTAAGCTATGTTCTTCATTAGTGAGTTTTCATTAGTGAGACATATAGTGATGAGTTATGTATTGGATGCATGATTACATAGCTTAAAGTTGAAATAAGGGTAATAAATTGTGTTAAGATGCTTTGGAAGTATAAACACAATATGCTTGTTAATTAGGTCAAAGATGCTCATGTTGAACATGAAACAATTAATAAGAGTTTGAAACTCTAGATTAAAGTTTAGAGCTATGACTACCATTTTAGAATCATTTGACCACCTTTTGGTGAACTCGAATTATTCATGAGACATTTCATAGTGGGATTCTAAATTAGTTTGTGTTTTGATTCAAACAAATTCATATAAGTATTTAAAATACATATATTCCAGTTGTATAACATGTGTTGATGATGGTTATGGAGCTAAAATTGGGTGTATTTGAAATGATAGGAGAAAATTGGAAGTGTTTAGGATTGATTTGAAAGTTGAAATTACTCACTGCCTATGGGAGTGTTGCGATATTGACCTTCTAGCGTCGCGACACTGAGCATCAGACCTAGGAGCGTCGCGACTCCCACTCTTCCGTGTCGCGACGCCGCGACGTTCAACTCTTGCAGTTGCTCTCACACTTTGGAGCGTCTCGACTCCTAAGGCTCCGCGTCGCGATTTCGAGGGCTAATGAACACTAAAATTTCATTTTCTCCGTTCCGGAGTTTCCAGATTCTGATTTGGTCCCCGTTTTTTCCTACGGACTCATATCGAAATGTAATTTTCGTTGAAATATTTTAAAATATACATATCTCTGATATCCTTGGGTTAGACCCACTTCCGCTACGCGGGGCACTGATCCAACCCTAGGGATTCCACAACTGCCCCAACAGATCTCATCATGTCTAGTAGAGTTTGATTTCTCCTTTCTGTAACACTATTCTGCTGTGGTGTTTCAGGTGCTATGAGTTGGGATACTATCCCATGCTCAACTAGGAACTCCTCAAATTCATTGTCGAGGTATTCTCCTCCACGATCTGATCGTAGAATTTTGATGGCTTTACCTAATCGATTCTCAACCTTCGCACGATAATCTTTGAACTTTTCAAAGGTACCTGATTTATGCTGCATTAGATGAACATGCACATATCTAGAATAATTTTCAATAAATGTGACGAAATATTCATAACCACTTAGTGATTAATTGGCTCTTAGAACTTTTCCAATAAAAGGTCTATTGGTTATATTACCTTCTAGACTATACTCATATACTAGTTCTTTAAATAACTTAAAGATCCACTTTCTACTAATTTGTTTATCCTATCAAGGTTAATATGGTCAAGTCTGAGATGCCATAGATATGTGTTATCGTGAGAAATCATTTGTCGTTTAGTTTTGGATTTTTCAACCTTAAACATATTAGTGTTAAGCAGTGAGGTATGTGTTAAGCAGTCTTAACACATACAAGTTATTTCCTAGTTTCATTTGCATATTGGTAATCCATTTTTGAAATAACAACTATTTTCATTAAATAAAATGGAGAAACCATCATGCAATAGTTTTGAAACAGAAATCAAATTTCTACGACAAAACATGAATAAATAACACTTTGTTTAAATTCAAATAACTATTATTTGGAAATTGAAAACTGATAACTCCCACTGTTTCTACTGAAATAACATATCATGTCTTGACTCTCATGGTAAAGTCACCTTAAGCAAGGTCTTTTCATGTATCAAGTTGTTGTACTCTTAGCCTTCCCATTGTTTCTATCTTTTCTTTACAGATTTGAAAGATTTGGCAATACTTGCTTCTCCACTAGTCTTACGAGGATCCATCAACATGGACTCCTAAGAGGTGAGCACATTTAGTAGTTATATAAGAGTGAATATCAATTTGTTTATAACATAATTGCTCTTAAATTGCAGGAAACTCTTCGAAATAGACCTCACGATCATGGTCGTCTGGCTATGGGGCGGCCGCATTGAAGTGGGTCATCATCCTCAAGACGTTCACTTATATAGGTGTCTATTCCTTCATCTTCGTGATCATCACTGAGATCAAGACCTCATAATGTTACCGCTCCGAATGGTACCCGAACACGTCTTGCAATGATTGCATCATCATAGATGTTGTAGTCATTAGTTCATGTTTTGCAGCAAAAACATTAGACATCTCTGCTAGCAAGTAGCAGTGGGTCTTTTCATTGGCCATACACACCTTTGGTGAGTATCATATACAACTTGGCTCTGGAGGACACTTCTCCTTAAGGACAAATTTAAGTTCTTCAAAAGACCAAGATAACTTTCAAGTTACTTTTCTTTTAACGTAACTTTCTCTCGTATATTTATCGTTAGCAAGTATGGAAATATCGGGAAAAATGGCTGATAGATTTTAAAATAAAGATGCATTCAAAAATTCCATCCATCGCATATTAAAATCATTACACATATTTTGACATAAAATTAAACATGATGCATGGACCATGTAAAATGAATCAGAAACTTAACAATAATTATTATGCCATGGAAATATATCATCCCACAAATAAGTGTCGTCGTATGGTAGGTCAAGTATTTGCATGATAGATCGAGACAATCTCAATTGATTAATATATGTGGGAATAACTCTTATTACTATATTAACTTACCATATTTTTATTTGATTAACATTTAATCATTCCTTTGTGACTGTAACCCGTTGTTTCGGAACCCTTGGACTTAACTAGTGAAGTGTCGCCGTAGGGTAGGTCAATTCACCAGATACATCTAGAGTTCATATCCTCTCGGAATCCAAACTTGATATTGACCCAAAATGGACACTATCCGTAGGGGGATGAAAATAAAGTCGTCTCGCGACGCCTTTTGAATCTCACGTTTTCAGACTAACAATGAAGATCGTTGGATATATTGTCATATTTCTTTCTCTCACTCACTATTTTATAGTTTAAGATTTCTATTACACTAGTAATTAATTTATTTAGATTATGCACGGCTAAAAACATAACCTACTTAATACTAGTTGATGATTAGTCATATCTCCAAATTTTAACACTTAAATTTTTTGTTCACTAACTTAATTAAACTAATTTAATTAAGTAATCTCTAATGACCTATTTCAATTTTAACTCGTAAAATTTTTAGTTCACTATGTAAGTTTAAAGTTTAAATTCGGATAAAATAATTATTTAATTACACTATTTAATTATATATCAGTGACTTATGTTATTTTTATTTGGTACGTGGAGTTGTATCCCGAGTATAGACCACACTACCGTCCATTCGGAATCGGCTATGAAATTTATGTCTGAATTTCCATCCTATATACCAAATTAAATAACTAGTCTCCTATCAATTGTCTTTTTCCGAATTACCAAATTTTAAACTTATTTAAATTAAACTATTTAATTTATTTGCATGTATTAATCTATATTTTAACTATTTAAAATTTTCATAACTTTTATGCTTAGATTAAATCAACATGCATTTAATGCCATGACATGTTATAATGCATGAGTGGGTATCCTATGATATATGATATGTTATTCAAACAATTTGAATTATAAACATACATACAACAAAACTAATGCATTGACCAGGCTTTTTGGTTTTTTGTATTAATCTAATTAATTCACAAAATACCCAAGGCATTCCTTAGTCTTCAACTCTCGACTCCATGGATTTTCTTGCGGAAATTTTGCTCCTCGAGTAGTAACATTCGCAATATATGGATATAATGCTTCGTGTGCTCACTACGGACCACATTAGCATTTTGGCTCGTAAGACATGCTTTCGTGTGGTAGTCACCTCCACATGTCGTCGTTGAACTCACCACACCTATGCTTACCATAGCTTCCCACAACCACGATCCACATTTACTAAACATTGCTCAATTATACTACTTTTGTGTCCTCATTGGCAACACTCTCCATAAGTTACATAGAAAGATTAAAAACAGCATTTGTAATTAATTCCTAAAATGGCCATATGGTATTACATTCCAAAAACATTAATACAACCAAAAAAAACCAGAATAATTTACGACCAATGCATTTAAAATAAATAAATATCATCACATGAATAATTTTATCACATAAAAAATATTTATTTAATTTTATATCCACTCTTATGACATATAAAATTTTATTTCTCATGCATCTCATAAATAAAAATAAATAACACATTAATTATCGCAAAATAAAAAAAAAAAAAGAAGAGTTATAATACTTTTCAACTTCGCTCTTGATGCCAATTGTAGGAACCGATTTCCCTCGCGCGGCGGAAGCGACTTAGGCACCGGGATCGATCTTAAAATTTTTTGTCCTTATCCCCTCTTAGCCGAAACTGACCAGCCTCTTTAGACTTGTTTTGCTAATGTTTTTAATGATTTTTCCAACCCCGAATAGCTCCAAATAACAGTCCAAACACTGAAATATTTTGCACACCGAAAATACCATTTACGCGAGCACAACTCACTGTTTTGTGCTGGTTGTTCGCTGATTTTTCTGTCACTATTTTTGACAAAATAATCACTCCAAAACAGTCCCAAAATATCTACAAAATAATCCTTTGTATTCTCAAAAATCATCCCCTAAAACTAACCCAAAACAGCCCGAAAAAATAACTTATTTGTGAGTAAAAATTGCAATTGCTCATTATATGCAATTGCGACATTTCAGTTCCCTCCACAATGCATTCACGTCTTATTATCATTTGGCTTATTAAACAAAAATTACTAAGCCATGTATTTTGACTTCTTCAACATGGCCAGGGGCGTGAACAACTTTGTTTTTAATTCAAAAACATATCACCATATACTGATCTTAAATGTTTGCTTTTGACGTGATCAATTGCCGCGAGCCATGTATTTGAGAATCGCTTCTACCACTCGATCTTTCATATTATATCTCGACATCAAAATCCGTGAAGGTAGGCTCGGATCAACTCAATTGAAACAAATTTTCTCAAGAAAATTTTACCTCAATGTTTTCTCTTTTTCAATCTCATTGAAAAATGAAAGGCGGCTAGGGTTGTAGTTACAAGAGAAACACTTTATATTTATATTTGGCGTTTATGTTAAAATTGTGCTTGTACAAAATTATCTCTAACCCTAATATAAATATTAATATTTGTCCAATGATCTTTTTGTCATAATAAAATTATTAATTTCAAAAATTAAATATGTTATCAAATATAATTTAATTTGAAATTAAAATTTAACATATAACTTATATCATAATATAAATTACAGCTAACCCATTTCTTTGTCGTGATGCTCCCCATCGGTATAGATGGCATCTAACATCTTTCTTTATCCTTTAAAGAGAATGAGAACAAGCGCAGTCTAATGGTCTTTGCAATCACATCATTCATCTTAATGGTATCCGCCATCTCTAAGAACATCCTTAAGTGAATGTTGGGGCTGAACCCCAAATTGGTTCTGTTGCACCATGTTGATCAGTGCAGGTTTCGGCTCAAATTTATTGGCATTGATCGATTGGTGCGCAATCCCAGAATAATTATCATCAATGTCTGGCTTAAAATGATCTCAGATTTCCACCAGGCACGGGTTGTTCTCTCTATTTTCAACTGTCATTGCTTCTTTTTCAATCCTCCTTTATTTCCTTAGTCTCCTCGTTGTTCTCTCTATTTCACGATCAAACAAGAGCGAATCGAGACTTGTAGATCTCCACATTCACTGTTACGCATAGAAAGAAAGAAATAATAAAATAAATATAAATATAAATTAAAGTTAAGGTTACTTGGTAATACTATTAATGTGAATCAGATTAAACAATCCCCAACAACGACGCCAAAAACTTATTGCGAGATTATCGTACAGTAAGTATATGATGTCAAGTTTTAGTAAATGATGAATAAATAGTGTCGTACCCACATGGATTGAAATCAAATTCACACTAAGTACTATAATTAATAAACTTAACTTTATTTAGAAATCAATTTAAAATAAACTAAATTAAAATTATAAACTAAAGAAGCAAGAAGTCAAAATGTTTAATTAAGAAATACCAGGATGAGAGGAATTCTAGATTCTGATTTTACCTAGCAATCCCCCGTATATTTGTTATGTCAATCAATTATTACTCAAGTTCTTAGTTTATAAGCCAAGAATTATAAATTATTATACTCTCTCTCCCGAGTGAAAATATTATTAGTTATTGATTTCGATATCCTTATAAAAATCTAGTAATTAATAATTTATTACTCTCTGTGATCTTGTTTTAATGACTTCAAATGAATTATAGGCCTCTTGAACTCTATAAAATTCCTAGGTTATATTTTCTATATCCTATTCAAAAAAATTTCTCCCGAGTGATAGATTCTAAATATGGAATCATCTAATTTGTGACCATCAAACTAGAAGCATTAAACACAAGAAAATATAAATTATCTGAATTAAAACTTCATAATATTTAATTAGCAATCAAACACATAAGTTCGAGTATAGGCTACATCATCCTTTAGAATAAGAAAATTAGTTCATGACTAAATAAAAGAACAATAAAAACGGAGTCAAGAACATATTGAACATCATAAGAGTTTGAAGAAAGAAACTAGAAGATAAAACCTGAATCGAATCCCTTCATCTACGAACATCACCGCCTTCGTCTTCTCTTGTTGCTATTCAATCTCGTTCTTCG